>JAWWEQ010049008.1:0-88066 GCA_035583055.1 Torymus tubicola
TGTGTGTGTGTGTGTGTGTGTGTGTGTGTGTGTGTGTGTGTGTGTGTGTGTGTGTGTGTGTGTGTGTGTGTGTAGGTTTTACGCGAGTGAGGTTGAATTTCATTATTTTCTTTTTTTTTGGTTTTGTTAAGAATGCATGGTCTTGTTGACTTGGACCGTAAAGCGAAATTTTTATCACGGTGTGGTTTAAAAAGTTTCGTGAAACAGTTGTTTGAAATTTCTCTGAAATATGGGGTCTTACAGGGTGGATATGGTTGTGATGAAAATTATAGTTGCCGGAAAAGATCATGTAGATTTAAGTATAATTTATTATTAGATTAACATTTTCAAGTGAAAGTTAATATTTTTCAATTTATTTATTGTTGTAAAATAAATCTTCTCTATTTAGATTGAAAATATTATATTTTGTGTATAATAACTGCCTATAGTCAGTTATTAAAAGAAATAATAAAGTACTGAGAAAAAGTTCTAGTGAAATTCTACGAAATTTGTGGAAAGTTAATTTTGAGAGATATAAGTTGATAATTTAATTTCAAATAAACTTTTTCATAATCAGTTTGAAGAATTAATAAGCTGCTAACCGATAATATAACTTTTCATCGTTTATATACATAAAATTGATTAAATATAAACAAAATGTTTCACACCTATTTTTCAATAATCAATAATAGAATTCTAAAAGGAATCAAACAGTATATTTGTCTCAATCATTGAAAAAGCTTATTAACGTCTATTTTGAAAAATAAAGTGAACTCAAAAAACTCTTAAAACACTTATATCCTCCCGTTGTCCAAGGCTCTCGTGTTCAACCTCCTTCAACGAAAAACTAAACCGAATTAGAACCCCAGCTATAGTCACTTTTATACCTCACCTTGAAAAAAAAAAAAAAAGAACGAGGAAGCGAAGTAAAGAACTGAAAAAGAAAAGATTCTTTAAGACGGGTATATGTACGATCTCTCGAATTCCAGTCACGCGCGGCCCCCGCGCAGAAAATAAGTCTGCTCATGCCGACTCATATATCGCCGGAAGTTTCGCGCTCCTTTCAAGGGCACTTTCTCTCTCTGAGCTGAGAACGAGCGATAATTAGCCGACTTTTTCGAAGAGTCTCTGCCTTCATTCAAGTGGTATAGAGGAAAAAATTCATTCGCTGTGTAATTTTCAACTACGTGATGCGACGATAAATAACGAGTGTCTCTGCGATTAAGTATAGGACCTTTTATTCCTTCATTTTGTTGAGGAGGGTTTAGTGGAGAAGGAGCTGTAAAAGGGTATTTTGAGACTGAAGGAGAGAGAGAGAGAGGTAAGGTATTTAGTAGCTAGTTTGGTTCGTAATGATGTGGAAAAGTGGCTTAAACTTCTCGTTGTAGATGGGAAATGTTTTTTTTTTGTAATTTTATGGTATTTAGCAGTGGAAATTGGATGAGGTTTTAGAGAAACAGGACTATTTTATAGTGTATTGTAATTTGAGTAGCTTTAAATGCTTACAACGTTGATATTTTAAGTAGAATGAATTTTCCGACTTATCGAAAAAAAAATTGTTATGATGTAAAAAACAAAATATCAATTGTTACAAGGTAAACTTTTTTAAAACAACGAAGTTATAAAATAACAAAGATTGAAAAACATATTTTTCGTTATTTTCTTTTCACTCAATATTTTCCACGAAATTCTGAACCCAAGAGAAGTATATACAGTAAAACTATTTTGAGCTTACGTAATTCCAGCTGTGACTCGATTATATATAAGTGAGAAACGAGCTGTAAAAGCATTTCATCACAATCGGTGAATTAGCCACTTGTCAACTCTCTAGTCGCTTCTAATAGAGAAATTTTCACCTGAGAGGAAATTTGTAGTTTAAAGGCGGAGAATAGAAATTGACTTGAGTTTTAATTAAAAACAGGAGGGAGTAAATTAGTAATTTTCACTTTCCCGGGGCTTTGTCGCAAGGAAGCTTCGTTAAAGGAAGAGAGAGAGAGAGAGATAACGTATGGCCATGTGGTTTGTAAGTTTTTTGTACAATAGAGCGAAATGATATAATGCTTCGAGGACTTCTTTTTCCACGTCTGTTGGAATTCCTTTCGAAAATTTTTAATAAAGTGCTTGAAAACTGTATAGTGATTAGGGTCGTTTCTTTGTTCAAGTGTAAAAAGTATAGATGATTATACACTTCGTTTAAAAAGATAATTTATATGCGTTTTTCATTCTTTCTAAAGAAATAGTGCACATATAACGTGGGCACTTTACAATATTATCCATTAAAATAATCAAAGGTATTTAATTTTCACCAACAAAGTTACTTCACCTACAAATTTATCTTCGACCACAAGCCAGTATATATATTTTTCCACCAATGATAAATCCCACGTCGAATGTGAAAAAAAATTTTAAGTTAGATACGGTTCGGAAAAAAAAACATTGCAAAAATTTTCAATTCCACTTTCATCCCCTAACAAATCCAGCCTATCCCCCGATAACACGTTTTCTCCATAAAATATATTCACGCTCTGAAACGTCGCAACCAGCACGTCAACCTTGTCCACATACATACACACGTATGCACATATCTTTCGTCAAGCTACCCAGGACATTGGATTTTCCATCCTTCTTTTTTCCCCTTTTCTCTTCCGCGTATACGAAAAAAAAACACAACGAAAAGGCGTCAACAAAAGGTGGACATCACGCACAGCAGATTGCCGAAATTGCTCTCCCTTTTCGTTATCCTTCGGCGCATCCCCGCAGGCTAGAGTTATCGGCTCGGCCTCGATTTTTGTTTGTTTGCGCGGTATCGTGAGGGAGAGCGAGAGAATATAATATACGTGTGTGCTCGCTAGGAAGGATAATGAGCAACCGTGATTATATACCACGCGTAGTGCGTTCTCTCTGCCTGTTCTTCTGTCGAGATAATTTATGAAGTGTATATATATAGGGATTTGAGTATCGATGATCGGATTTCGGTTGTGCGGTTGCTGCTGTTGCTGTTATAGGTCAAGTATACGTAATTGAATGGGAACACATTCTCTGTGGGTATACAGGGAAAATTATTTATCAACTTTCATAATTTGGTTTGGAGGTTGTTCGCAACTGCTGCTACTGCTATCTTTGAGTATGGTAATGTAATCTTATTTGGTGCAACGTATATATAAGTATAGTAACTTAATTTTTTTTTTCACCGAATTAGGAAGAAATTATTGATAGTTTGAAGTATCGATATGTATATGATTTACGAGGTGTGATAAAAATAAGTAACTGCAGCAAAATATTTCGAGTTATACAAATTGAGGATTATTTTGTAAGATTAAGAGGCGTATATATATAATTTCCCTATTTTATAGGATAAGGTAGAGCCATAAAAACGTTGTGTTAAGCTTGAAAGACCAACGAGATTATGTGAAAATATAACGTATTCAATATATTTTCCCCGCACACTAGAAATATTTCAACTAAATTGATACTCGTATTAGGTACACGTGTAAAAAACATGGTGTGCCAAACATATACACCTTTTTGCTCCCATACACGCATTATTATAGATACGCGTTCAATGTTTATTGTTTGTATCCTTTTTTTTCTCTCTTTCTTTCTTTCTCCTATACGACCGCGCGCAGAGCACCTTGGGATGGTCATGATAAATTGCGAGAAAACAATCGTGCGTATTAGAATGGATGGGGCAATAACACACGAGCGAGTGTTGCTACGCACACTTTGCGTTATCCTACCAGGTGCAGATTTATTTCTTAAATAATTCAGAACGAACATAGCAAGCACCGCAGTTTGGAGTATATATATACAGCACTCTAATGACCAGTAAATAAATAAATAAACGTAGCCCGACAAATAGCACGCAACGTATAAATCTCAGTTCCTGCGGGCGACCACTGGGAATATGAATATCTAAGGGACTGTAGTATATGCCCGAGGGTACGATATAACTTATTTACAAAGAGTCATCAATGGATATAACCAATCGAATCGTTCGTTGCGCGTGTAAACACACTATAACGTACCAATGATCGAGTTGATATATAAACTAGTTTATACGTCTATATATATGAGCCATTCTACAGAAAAACGTACACTTTGCAATCCAAAAATGGAGAATCGTCATTTTTGAGACACTTACCAAACAAGTTTTTTTTTCGTTCTTTAGAAAATTACAAATGAAATGGAAAAGGGTGCCAAGTCGGAACCATGTACCAACAATTAGTTACGAGCTAATTACTGATAATGAAAAAATGATTAAAAATAGCTCTAGTTTCATCCAAAATAATTCCATTAATAACAACTCAATATAAAATTCGGATAAAAGAAAAGGAAACTAGAGAACAACAGCTTTCCAAATCTTTTTTCAGACTTAGAAAATGTTGATCCCTTCAAAAGTTACGTGAGTTTGAAGTTGGGTTTGAAATTGACGAAAAATAGTAGCAAGGGAAGGATTTGGAAAAAACCATCGAATTCGTACATGATTCCAGTATTTCGTGAATTTGCTATCATTTCTGTCAATTTCAAGCCCAACTTCAAACTCACGTAACTTTTGAAGGGATCAACATTTTCTAAGTCTGAAAAAAGATTTGGAAAGCTCTTGTTCTCTAGTTTCTTTTTCTTGTATCCGAATTTTATATTGAGTTGTTATTAATGGAATTATTTTGGATCAAATTAGAGCTATTTTTAGTCATTTTTTCATTATCAGTAATTAGCCCGTAACTAATTGTTGGCACATGGTTCCGACTTGGCACCCTTTTCCATTTCATTTGTAATGTTCTCAAGAATGAAAAAAAACTTGTTTGGTAAGTGTGCTCTCAAAAATGATGGGTCTCGATTTTTGGACTGTAAAGTATACATTTTTCTGTAGAATGGCTCATATACGTGTCTGGAACAATAAGTTTTACGAGAATTATTACTACTGAGAATCTTTTCCAGGTTCCTGATTAGCAAGATTCATCTTCCGGTTTGTGTAGCAGCGCGGAAACTCTTATACACGAGGAAATCTATACGCGTCAGCGCGATCAAGGTTGTCGACCTAGCAGCTTACTCGTTAGCCAAACTCGAAAGTCACCAAGGCGATTTTCCAGTTGAGATAGTCGCGTTAAATTATATATTTAAGCGCTGTTCTCCTCACCGTCGTCACGTGATTTTCCGGAAATTTCTATCTCGCTTCGTTTTGAGCTTATATATCAAGTACGTATAATTGAGAAAGCAGGAAGAGGAGAGATAATTATACCCTTTTCAAGCATACAAAGGATGTGTGTGTGTGTGTGTGTGTGTGTACGAGACTGAATTAGAGACCAGGAGACGGAGAAGTTTCATAATTTTCATTCGACTGGGGAGTTTTTAATCTGTCGAGTTTTGATTATACGTAAGTGAGAAATTTCAAGACTACCAGGGTGATTTTTAACTCTGGTGGATTATCGTTGGCTCGAAAGTTGAGATGCACGCCGCGGTGCTGTAACTTTGTGTATTAGGCGCTGACGCGGTATGATTGATATATGCATTAGGGAATCCGAAAGTTGGGTGTGACTGTATTCTTGTATCAGAGTTTAAAGCTTTTGGTTGGTGCAAAAATACTTGGTAGATATGTAGAGTATTTGAAAGCTGTTTATTTCAAATGGTAATATAATTTATCACTACAAAAAGATTAATATTAGATAGAGTATCGTTCTTTGAAGATACATTGGGACGCTATTTGATCCTTACGATTAGTAAAGAACGTATATCGAAACTTTAAGAAAACTTAAAAAGTTTCGATATGATACATTCGAAAAGAGTTTAAATCGTTCGAAAGTCATCCGAAAAATAGTGTGAAAACTATATATCAGTAAGTAATACTCCGAACAGTAAACCCACGCTAAGTTTTATACAATCCATAGCTATGACATACGCAATAAAATGAGAAACATTTTGCGGATGTGAAAGAATTAGCGACCTGGACACGCGCTCGGTAATAAAGTTCAGCTAGTACGCACACGAGAGAGAGAGAGAGAAAGAGAGAAAGAGAGAGAGGGAGAGAGAGCAAGCGGAAATAACGAGCATGCGTACATGAGCCATATGATCCTTCTGAACGAAGAGCGTAAGTAAGAGGAGGGATAAGGCGAGAGAAGTTTAATACATCCATGCGCATTTATATGCGACGACATCGACCGGTCGCTTGTGAATATAAAAATTCTTCTCCAAGTTACGCGTGAGGGGATAGTGTATAAAAGGGAGGGGAATGATCATCAAGCACGAGAGGCGTAGAAAGAAATGTAGTTTATTAGGAATGTTGGGCGGGCTTCGAAGTTTTATTGTTATAGAGGTTATGTTGTGTCATCGATATGTTTTTTGGTATATAATTGGAAATTTTCGTCAGAGGGGAGGAATATAGTGGCAATTTTGTTGGTGTATTTATTAGATGGAAACAGTTGTACTTCTTTAGTAGCTTGTGATAATTGAATCATTCATTTTCTTATATTTTTGTTGATGACTGGTGTAAATAATGTCACGTGACTAACTAAGATGGCGTTGGAATCATACATTGCTCCTAATTGACTTCTATATATCTAGGAAAAATGTTATTGCAGTGTAGGTGTAGATGCTATATGAAATGGCTGGGGTAGTTTGAAACCCCATTGAATACGTTTGAAAATTATATAAATTTACATACAATTAAACTAAAGCTTAAAACGTAACACTTCATTAAATCATTTTGCTGCATAACTGCGAACTGTATATAAACATTACAACTACAACTAAAATCTAAATTCCTTGCCACAATAGTACCGTCGTGATAATTCACTGTAAACGTACATTTCGCATAGCACAGCGCTAAACGACCATCTCGACCACGTGTCTAATCCCGAGCGGCCTCCTCGATAATCCTGCTACGCGCAGCATTACCCTGTATATATACCTTTGAAACTTTCTCGTTTCACTCTTTTTTTTTCTTTGGTCGCGCGCGCCAAATCGACGACGACGAGAAGACCTTACGGGTGGAAGAGGAACTAAAAGAAAAACGAGGCCACCACTCGAAGTGCTGCTCGTTTGTTTCATCGAGACGCGCTCGTTAAGGGAAAGCGCTGTGAAAAAGACAGCCGCATGACGATGATTGCGCGACGTTGTAATTGAAAAGTTTAATTCTCGACTGGGGACAAGTACGGTTCGTTGGATTTTAGAAAGAAAAAAAAATAGGGTCGTTTATGGACGAGCGTGGGTTTGGTGATTAGTGGTTCAAGGAAGTGAGGTGAGAACTTTGTAGGGACCTAATGCGATTTTCGTTTGATTTCCGATCTAAAAAACTGCGTGTTGTCGACTAAGGTAGATTACTGTAATTCTAAATATACTTTGTTTTATCAAGTTCGTGGGGTTTTTTTTTATACACAAATAATATGATTATTAAAAACAAAAAATTTTTATATTGAACGATTAATGACTTTTGGTGCCGCTAGGTGGCGCATAGCCAAACTAAGTAAACCACTACTGAAATAGTGATCATGCATATTTAAATAATTTTGTAACACTGCTATAAAAATATTGTACTATTTATAAATGAAATCTAATGATATTAATCAACTCTAAAAATTCATCTATTTCGAAACAACTGTCACGAGCGGATTAAAAGATTTATCGTTATTGTATCTGTATTTGTGAATCAATAACTAAATCCTTCAAATCTCCAAGACTTTGTTATTTCGCTCGTCAAACTCGTCGATCGGCAACGTCGATTTTTCAAAAAAAGATTAAAACTTTTACAAAAAGACACATACGTGTGCAGTTTCGCGGCGACGGTGGCGGCAGTGAACGCAAGAACGTCGTCTGCGCATCAAAGTTTTTTAACTTTCCGCTAGCGCAAACATTCACTCCTCCGCGATTTTTCACACGTCGAACTTCTTCTGACACACGCTATACGTGAATATATACATACATGTATCTATATATATAGATGAGCTGAACCCGTGACAAAACTCACCCACGACTATGGTATTTAATTCAGTTCGCGTTATATCAAGCGAATATCTCCCACGCGAAACTTTGTCATCTCGTTTATATCTATCCACGCGTACATCTGGTACATAAGTAAGGCTTCGGAGAATGGTAGTATACGAATGTTTGTATAGGAAATTTTCTTTTTTTTTCTATTTTTCCTGAAAAGACTGCGAGGTACTTTCGAAAGATCGCTCGAGTGTATAGATGCTCGGGATATATATATATATATATATATATATATATACGCGGCATTCCATTGCGATCATTTACATTTGAAAAGAAGCCAAAGGGGTTCCAAGAGGCAAAGTATCAAAGGTTGAATGTTTAAAACATATGTTTGAAAGCCTTTGAATCGTTCTCGATTCTGGCTTCATATTGAAATTAGAAATTTAATCAGATGGAAGCGATAGAGTTTGGCGAATATACTGCGGATGTGCTATGGTATCTCTTTTATGCTTTTTGAATGCATTACATGGTATAAGAGAATTTACTTTATTAACCAGTTCACTCAAGATTTGTATAATATTCAATTTCGTTTCAATTTCTCAGCGCTTTAAACGTGACTTCAATGTATTGATTAAAACGAGTCATTTGCAAAGTGCTACTTTTCATTTGTAGCTATACTTTTTAAATTTACCTTTTTGTAAAACATATGAACAATCGAAAATGTGAAAAGGGGCACAAAAAATCTTTCGAATATCTTTGTATTTAACAAAAAAAAAACACATGGACAAATTCATGTTCATACATTCGAAAACATGAACAGTGCTTGTTTTAGCCTCAGCCTTACTAACTCTTAGTATACTATACATATACATGAGAAATGGATCTGGATTTTTCTTCGGCTTCCTAAAGACTTACATCTCTACTGTTCTATTTGCCTACCGATACGAGAAAAACTTTTGCCAGCGTGAAAGATATATACAAGGCTCTCCCTCTCCTCTCGTTTGATCCCCTGTTCACAGCGATTTTTCTTTTCATCTTCTCTCTCGCGTGCATTGGTATCCCGCTGTGCCTTATGCCCTGTTCATTACGACGTTGCCAGAAAGTTTGAGACGTAGAAGAAACGAGAACGAGAGGGGGAGGAAACAAATAAAATGGAAAAGAGCGCGAGAAGAGATAAAGGCGCGCGATGGAATTCGAGAAGTTGTGAGTTTATAGTTGTGGCGTGGAAGGTGAACGCGAAGTAAGTAACCTAGTTATTTCGCTTCATAGGTCGCGAGGGGTTAAAGGATTCGCGTAACGATTTTTCAAATTTCTTCGTCAGAATCATACGGTTCTGAGGTAATTTCGCATGGCTACAGTAGCACACACGCACGTGTGCGCTGGAAATTTGTTCAAACTAAATTGGATAATAAAAAGTGGTAAGGAGCACAATAAACGCGAAAATTGGATTATGAAAATTTGATACTCCATCATGAATATTCGGTACCATTGTTACGACATTTTTACATCGACTGGAATGTACTTCGGACGGCGCAGAGGACTATGTGAGTTCGTGTATTACTTCAGTCGCGGTAAATCCTCTTGAATTTAAAGTTTGTTGATCCTATAAAACCTTTCTTACAATCTTACGTACGTTGGAAAATCGCTGTAAAACCCGAGAAACTGAAGAAGATTAAGAGCAAAATAGTGGAAATAGTTTTTGCCAATTCATTTGCTACATAAGCTGAAAAACTATGTTAATATATCCTGAAGAAGCTAGAAACGTGCAATGTTTAATGAGGCAAATGGTATATTTTCTAATTAATTATGACACATTGTGTTGTTGAAGAGTAAGACTATCAAAGTCAAAAGAAGCATTGCGTTGGAAATGGCCCGAAGGGAAAAACCTCATTTACATTATTAGCGTAAAATAACACGTATGAAATTTCTCTCCTTACGGTTTTCCATAAAAAGTTATGCGTATAAATATATCGCTGTAGTAGACAACTTGATCAGATCGATTATTTGCCGAGGGCGCAAACGTTGAAGATAACCTTAATGGAATAATCCTAAATCTGACTATAAAAACTTTTAATTATCATAAATTAAAACTCGTTCATAAACCGGATATACAAGATTAGCTTACACCGATAATTTTAGTTTTCTTAATCTAACTATAACAATGATTGTCGTTGAAAATCAAAATATCAATAAAATCCAATATTAGACTCATCCGGTAACCACAATTACTTCAGTATATAAATCCTCCACCAGAAATTTGATTTGTAGCAAAATCTTGATCCTATTACCGCATCCCACTCAGTACCCATAAACGTCTCTTAAATCTAGTCAAATGTACCGACCCAGCAAAGAACCAGAAGAGATACCATCGTCATAACTTATATCCCTCCCTGTTCCATAAACACATCAGTATACGCTTATATTGTGTTTGTGTATATATAGCACACTTCTAAGCTTAATCCACAACAACGGTTATTGAAGCGAGCAACGGACTCTGAACGTTGTTACTTCTAATTCCAGCGCAGTGCATTAAGCTCACGGGATTCCATCGTAATAGCCCACCGAATGCTGTTTGCAACTATATAAACGCATTAGCGATTTTCCGGAAAGAGCTTATCGTAGCGAAGTGGAGCCCTAAGTGCGAATAACGCGCGTACTATGCCAAGTACGCAGAAATTGCAGAGCGAAGGCGAAGATGGTATGATGATGGTGAAGTGGACGAGGGATGAGTGAGAGGTAAATTGAAGTGGATGTTTGGATGAATGGAAATGTCGAAGTGTAATTGTTTGAGGTTTAGAGAGGCCAGGTGATTTGTTGAGGTGGAAATCAGTTGTCCTGCTGAACTTATAGGTGAATAATTATATAAATTGTGCTTAGAACGTTACGATAAGGTCTGAATTTAACTATAATCTTTTATCTGGCTGTAACGTAATTTCTATTGGAAACAGCGAAAAATAATGTTTTCAAATCTTTTTATTTAATTTAGGTCTTTAAAATTTGACAAAATTCAGGTTTAATATAATACAACTTTGCTCTCACTTGCAAATCCTTTTGATGTCAGTTCGATTGTTTAAAAATCTTTTCAACCTCATCAATATTAGGTATTGAACAAATGTTTTCCAACCAACAATAATTAAATTATCTTCATATACTCTTCAAGTATACTCATAAAAATTGCCTCCGGATTAGAAAAGCCTCGAAAGATCGTTATATCGGAAATTGCAGAATCCGTCACGTTCATCGCTCGCTATAATGCGAGCAAGATTGCTCGACTTAAAACGCGCGCATCGCTAGCGTTTCCCTTGCTTGAAAAATCGATCAAACATAATCTTGACTTTGCTCTCTCTCTCGAAATGCGATTCCTTGCACCTCGGGAAGAAGGAAGTCGGGACCGTCACGCGGATGAAATTTATCGACTCTGCTGCGCTCGCCTGCCGGAAGGCAGGAAGCACAGAAAAAACGATGGTTTTTTTGTCGTGGCTTTATAGTTCAGACGCGAAGAAGAAGAAGAAGATGGTGAGTGCAGGAGATGCGTACAAAGTGTGAAACTCCGTGTTTTTTTTACTTACGTGGTAATGAGTTATTTTATGAAAGTGTGGATATTATATGTTTGAAGAGATTATATTTGAAGAAAAGTCTTTGAACAGTGAAGACTTCATTGAATTTGAGAAGTGAGAATTTCAGCGAGGAAATTAGCAGACCTAGTGTATAAATCTGTAATTATAGAAATGCTGGATTTCTTGGTGAAGCAATTTCAGTTTAATTTAATAACTATTTCAAACGTAAAGAAAATAAATTCAGATATGTTTTATTTTTTCGCTATTAAAGAACCGAATAATAATTTTGAAATGCACGTATATATAGCACGTTAAAAATTTTAATTATAGAATAAATTTTAATTAAACAAGCTCTTATACCCTAATAAATTATCTGAAAAGAAAAATCGAAGCTACCTTACAAGTATTAAAATAACAAATTCCTGTCAAAACAAGCCCAAAACTTTGCTTCTCCTCATTTCCTCCTCCTCCAATTTCCACGTCTCACAGCGATTCAGAAATTCGATTCCACGTCGTTCTCACCTCCCTCCTCCGCGCACTGTACCCCCGTTATTTTCATAAGATTCACTCTACCGGCGACTCGTCCGACCGATACGGTTTCGCATTTTAATTAAACTCGCTAATGGAAAACGATGCCCCTTCTCTTCTCCCTTCTCTACCTCTTCGAAGAGAAATAATTGGGTCGACGCGGTACGGTTTATTATTCGCGAAAGCGCGATAATACGCGCATTGGACGAAAATTACAAACTGCGCGAATATCTTCGGTGGGTTGTGCGTTTGATTAATGAACTTGCGACTTTTCGGGATGCCACAGTTGGATTATACATTTTCGGTATGGAAAGTATGATGAATGGGAGTGTCGAAACGCTGGAGAATTGAAGTTGAGGCTGGGATGTTATTGTTTTTAAATTAGGATCGCGAGCTATACGTATATGTGTGTGTATGTGTATTAGAGGTTTGTAATTATTTTTTCGTTTCTCTGTTGCAGGTGAGAGGACAACTGGCGTATATGGCATTGTCAATTAATCATGTTCGGTATGTAGAACTTGCGTACAGGGAGTGGGGAAAAATTTGCGCTACATGATGTACTGGGGTTATTTTTTCATGTGAATTTTTTTGTAATTGATTTGGTTCAAAGAATCGTTTGAATTTTCAGTTTAATTTTGATAATATATGGTGTATTAAAAAAATCTACATTTTATAAAGTGATTTTATTATTTTAAATAAGAATTATAATGAATTTATTGACCATTATATAACTCAAACGAGTATATTATTGAGTTAAACAATTTACTATTGTAATATTAATAATAATAGTTGACTAAATTTATCAGAGTTTTTTCTCAGACTCATATTTTCATTTTTTTTATTGGACATACGAATTCTACGATTAAATAAAAAATTTATTTGGATCCCAATAGTTCTGTTATAAAAATATTTTTCTTTTACAAATTTTAAAATATTTATTCGTATATAAAAGACTTTCAAAGCCATTCGTCATACGTGGAATTCTCGAAATATTTGTTTTAATTAGATTTTTAATTAGTTTTTTGGAAATATTATGTCTTTGATTCTAACAAAGGTAAAATTCTACAGCTATTTTTTTTAACTAAATCTCTCCAAACTCGATTACTCTTGCGTATTTCGTCAATTTCAATAAGAAAAATAATTCAAGTTAGTTTAAATAAGAAACTTTAACCAATAACTTTAGCTAAAAATAAACTCACACTTCAACCGCACACTTAACTACAAACACCCATGCCATTAAAAAAAAAAAGAAGGAAAAGGCAACCCCACTTAAGATATCCCCAGCGGCGGCTACGTTTTCCACGATCCTTTAAATCACGCGGACACTTCAACCCCCACCAAGGAAATATCCATAACGTTCGGTTTCTCGCTTGGGTTATTGCGATCAAGCACCGATATATATTATATATATGTCTGTATGTACCTATAACCCTAGCGGTTGCGATAAGGGACGATTTTAGTTTGCATTTTTTGCCATGTCGTATACGCGCTAGTAGGAGAGTAAGAGAGGGTTTACGAGGCCTGATAAAAGGTTATTTAAGGAACCGTCGTGCGGCTGTGCAGGCGCCAAGTGGAACGGGTCTGCGTGCGGTCGATTGGAGGTGGAGAAAAGTTTCTGTTTTTTTTTTTGGAGGTGATTTTGTGGTGGTTGGGTTACGTTGGTTCGAGATTTATTTTAGGTTTTTTATGGTAGAGGAAAATTTAATGGATATAAAAGTAAAGAACATTGCTTTGAGGTATTTTAATTGAGTATAGACGTGTGTCTGACTATAATTAAATTTCACTACTTAAAATAAGCTATTTTTGGTTATATAGTTTCATTATATTCTCCTTTTACGAGGTATCGTTTTAACTTTATTAGACCACTTGTCTTTGTAGAGTTTTAAATTGGTTAAATTTTACTTGGTTGTTGTTACAAATCACATATACTATTTAACATTTTATCAATTACAAACAACTAAAATTAATTTTATCAAATTTCAATTGATCACCGTAACAAAAAAAAATGATCCTATGACAAACGAATGACTTTATTGCGCGCAACTTTTCACGCTGCAGGTCAAGACGATGCTGAATTAAAAATTCGGCGAGTTTCTTGCTTCAAGTGTTTGCGCAGCCTTGGGGGGGGGGGGGGGGTAGTTGCAAGGGGGTTTATTGTTCCTCGAGGAAGGTCAGGTTTGTTTGAGTTTTCGTCGCTGCTGTGCTATAAAGTTTTAGCGAAAAAAAAATTTAGAGAAAAAGATCTTGAAGCCTTTTTTTGTTTAGACGTTGTATATCTGGTGCAAGTTCGTGTGATCTATAGCCATATAAATTATTATAATGCAAAAAAATTATTTTGTATTTGTTTTAGTATAATGCAACGCGCTTGATTTGTTTTATTATAAAAGTATGGAGTTAATCGCAATACTAAATCATATTTTGAATAGAAATATAATCAACTACGTAAATTAATCTTTCTTATAAGCTTTTATTGCTTAAGGTTTTACATTCCTACAGTTTATTTACAAACAACTTAGATAATTAGCTCATCATTAGCAAGTTCACATTTAATTACCATATATATATATATATATATATATATACAGCCAATCAAATATCTACAATACGTCAAGTACGAACGCACAATTGATGCCACAATAAATCCCAAGGACTGACAGTATATATACAGTATTCTTTCGATATCAAAGACCAACAATGCTTTCGAGCCGTCAATCCCCGCGCGCGAGAACATCTCTCCATCCGCGCGCGAATATCGGTAAACATGCGAAATTCAAACGACCTCGTGTGTCTGTGTGTGTGTACTTACGTGTGTATGCTTCCTAATATTTACCCGAAAAATTACGGAACCTTCGCGCCTCGATGTTTACGCTCACATTGTTTCGCGAATAAAACAAGAAAAATCACTAAATCGATGCTGCTGTCAGGTTTAGCTATATACAACTTTTAACGCGTGGGTTTATCTTTTTTCGGAGGCGCATACGTGCTGTGAGGATTTTTCCTCGTGTTCGCCGTTGCCTGACAGTATTTAATAATATTTTTCCTCATTTTTCAAAGTATAAATAAAGTATAGCAGTTTTTAAAGGTCGTGTAATTATTTAATTGTACAGTACGTATTGTAGAGTAATAATTATACTGCATTGACCGCACTATAATTATATTTAAATTGATCTTATCCGAATTTCAATAGTCTTAAGCCGGATAAGATTGATTTCACAATTTATCAGCTGGCTTTTTTCTCGTTATCTTTGAAATTTGCTTTTAATGGAACGGCGGGTCTTATGAAATATGAATTGAAAGATGCATATGGAATTATATTAATGTAGGTTGTTTAATTAAATAATTTATTACGTGTTAAAATTATGATTAATTAATGGACGAAGACTTGTTTTATATTTCATATGCTTGGTGTTTATTTGTTGGGACTTATTTTTCTTTTTTAATAAAGTCGTCAGAGTTTGAGTATAAATTTTGGTTATATATGTTCCAAGATTTTTTATGTTTATGCATTTTAATACAACAATCTGGCAATCGTAAAAAAATTGTTGTCTCATCGGTATTATGGAAAGAAACATCAATTTATGAAAGTTAATTTTAAACGTAATTTGAATGTAAAAAAAGACAATTTCATAATAATGATGTCAATATATATATAATTGAAATTGTTTGAACCAAAAATGTACAAAATTAGAGATATCTAAGTAATCATAGAATTTCAAAATTGCACTGAAATGACTGTAGCCCTTGTACGCGGAAGCGCAATTTTCATTAAAATAATACAAAAATTCTGAAATATCATGTTCCTAGAAAATCTTTTAACATTTTTGCGTATAACGCAATGTAAATGAAAAGCCGAGTTAAAATAATTACTACTTCATCAGCGAAAAAATTACAGAATTCCGCGAACCTCCAATTCCGAGAATCTCTCCGCAGTTCCACTCGCTTGGGAATGCATACAAGGCTGCGATAAACGCCTTCTTCCAAAAGCCTCTCTCTCGTTCTTACTCTCTGTCGAGATTAAATCCCGACATTGGACGCGCATCACTTTCGAGCTCTCGAATTATTTTCCGAGAGTGCACACGCGCGCGCGCGCAAGCGACAAAGTGACTCGTCGCGCGGTGAACTCTTTGGGGAAATTTCGGTCGTTTGATGCGTTACGCGGAGTTTCTGCTTTGAATTTACCGCCGCGAATATTATACGAAATTTCACGGAATCACTGAAGAAGGTTATTTATAAGGATTTAACATTTGAATTTTTGGAAGGTTACACTATTTTACTTGATGTTTGTTTTATTTCGAGGATTGAGTAAATTTTCATATTTTTTTTCTTGAAATTGAAAAATCATATTTATTCGATTCCAAGAATTTTAATTTACGATAAAACCTAGATTTTCGGTTAGCTTACTTTGATATATTGGAAATCCGTATTTGTTCGTTTGCAGCCAGTCTAAAATATTAATGTTGATAATACCATAGCAATTCTTTGTTGTATTATTATTATAACATATTATTGTAGCAAATGAAAATTAATAAACTATTGTTTATTATTATAATCGGGCATTAGAAAATATTAATATTTTTATATGATGTAAAAAACACATTTACGTCATACGTTGAAATATTATTTTCAGACGAAAACTTTCTTTCGATATATCTTCTTTTGCTAAAAATATGAAATCCGTTGCCATCCTAGATGTATACTTACCCCTATAATATCCATAACTCAAACATCAATTAAAACCTTTGCAAAAGTGATCTGCGAAATCCTCGACGAAAACTTTCTCTTTCTCCTGAAGAAAAAATCTTCCTCTCGAGGCGGGAGAGACGGAAAAATAATCCCCCGGCTTCTCTTATTCGTGCGCTTTTATTTTGGGTTCTCTAACTCGCAAGAATTTAATTGATTCGTTTCGCAAAGTTTTAAAGTCGTTCAGAGACTTTGGAATAAATTAAAATTGAGATGTGAGAAATATTTGATTATATAATTGGTTTTGTTTGTTTTATCAATAATTTACTTTGTATTGAATATTATTTCTGTATTTTTGTGTATTTTTTTTTATATAATAAAAATTTCATCATTATTTCGTCATTAAAATTACTAGAATCGACTGTTAGATTTAGCCAAATTTATATATTTACGATATTTTGGTGGTATTTTGATTAATTGAATGTTAATTTTCGTTAAAACTGAGTTATGATTTCTAATCTGTATAAAATTTCTAAAAATCAATAAAATAAATTTAATATTACTTTATAAAATAGTTTTATACAATATAATAATTTTTATATACATCTGTTTTGTTATTCCCTCCTTTGAAAAGATTTCCCTTAGATTTAACTTCACGAGCCTACATATATATAAGCACGGAAATAGTCTTGGTGATACTGAATAAATTTTAATTTTTAATAGATTTGAATTTTAAATCAGTAATAATGTCCATAAAAAATAAATTATCTCAAAATCTCTTTCTCGAATTCTTTATAAACATACATCTCATACGTATGTGAACGCATTAAATCTTCGCAGACGTAACTCAAACCTATATAGCTGCTCGGCACAGATTTGCATTGCCTCATAAATTACTGCCATCTTTAACACTGATATCTATCAAGCTTATCTCCCATTTATCGCATATTTATTTTAATTCATATATCCGGAATTGAAAGTCGTAAATTATTTCATACGTATATTAGTAAGTTATATTTCAACGCGTGTGTGCGTATTTTGTATACCATTGAACAAATGCACTTGAGTTCCCAGTGCAGGAAGGTATAGTATTTTGTCAAAGTATAGAGAAATTTATTACTATATAGGATCGTTACGTTGAGGTCATGCTCATTTTGGAGAAATATTAGAAGTAATATATTGATTTAATATAAGTATAGTCCCTGGTAGAAACTCACGTGTTAATTACATGGAAGCATTTTTAATGAAAATAATTATATAGAAGTAGTATATAATTCAGCTGAAAATTTCGCTTTTATTCAAAATACCCAGTGTATGAAGTGTAAATACAAAAATTTAGTCCTAACTGGTAGATAATTATAAAATAAAAAAATGTTCATTTTTAGCCGTATGCTAACTCAAACATAATTAACTTGTAGTTAATGTTTTACCAGAGTTTTCGTATACATCTATGAAACAATTAAGACTATTAACGAATTAGCTGACCTAGTTTTGCCCTTTTGAAAATAAAAATCCGTTATTATTTAATTTTGCAGGAATGAATTGTAATTATTCTGGTCAGAACAGCTTTTTAATTATAGAAATTGCTTTTTAGTATAAGAACGTTCTTAATTCGAAGATTCAAGCGAATCGAATATTGAATTTCAAAATTCAATTAAGGAATCCTAAAGTTATTATTATTTTTTTACATATTATTGGAATAGTATTTACAAAAACTATTATCTTAACACTGAAATGTTTTATAAAAACATTACTAAAGAAATAGTTTTTTTTTCTTCATTCGGTCACCTTATTTCATAACAAGTTTCACAAGTATTTATTATACTATGCCCTTTGTTATTAAACATTATTCCAAATTACATGAAAAATTTACATTGAAACCAAATTCCTCAGCGAATGCACCCTATTTTCGACACATAATTAAAAAATAAGTCATATTAAACCTCACCTTGACCCACAGCTATAACCCAAAAATGTTGAATATTACAGCATCATATCTCTCTCTCTCTGGAAATCCTGTCTTTATTCAAATTCAAAAAATACAGAAACACCTCGTGGAATCACGTATACCCACAGCTTCACAAAGCTTCCACGCCTCGCACTTTAATCATTCCGGCTTGGATCTCTCCTTTCCTTACACTCCCACTATACTTTCTCTCTTTCTCCGGCTTCACCTTTTTCCCCAAGCTTGCGATCCCGTCGAGATTGCAGACTTGCTACGTAGGTAGCAACGTGGCTAAAGGCTTTCTTCCTCTCTCTCTCTCTCTCTTTCCTTTCGGAGAGAGGATTTCTCTCGGGCTATACGTGGGCTCTTTGTGACGGCATTTGTCAGCGTATCCTTGCCGAGGTGGTGTTCTTTATCAGGTTCTAGGCTTTTTCCGAGCGAGAGAACGAAGAAGACGAGAAAGAAGGAATAGGAGCAAATGGTTCAGCTGAGTTTGAAGGTTTGAGGTATAGCGATATATAGTTTCTTCGAAGATCTGCGTGCTCTGATTTTCTATATATGTGGTGGGAGTTTGCAGTTTTTCGTTTTTATAGTGCTAGTGGAAGTTACAAGGCGACAGTAACTGCTACTTTGGTTTTACTATCGTTCCGTTCAGACTTTCTATCCACGTAGCATCTGGACATACAAATGAAGATTTTGATATACTTGTTTTAATTTCTTTTAATATTGTTGCATTTTGAAAAAGTCGATGTTTAACATTATTTTAATATTAATAATACCTTTTAATTTAATTAAAATAGCCTTGTTAAAATTTCCATCTAATTATACACATATTTAATTATAAATTTAAATTAGCAACAGTATTATTAAACTCTCAACTTTCGAAGAACCAAAATTTAATTACGATAAAACATTGCAAACACTTCATTTTCATCATAAAAATTTTATTCTACGTAAAAGACCCTTATACTTCACTATACAGTTACATAGTACTCTAGTTCCTTCGGGAACGTTCAAGGATCTCAAGGTTAAATCGTCGAACCTCGGTAAACCCTAAAAATACAATGGACTCATCAGTATACACTCACTGATCATTGTCTCGCTAATCGTCACTTCCATTCAACTGCCGCGTATGTGCGGCCGTCGTCCACTCGAAGGATCCTTTCCGCACTCTCACGCGTTCTCCCCTCTATTTATTCGCCGCTTGGGCCACTCGATCCTCTTCTACTACTTCGTTCTACAAATCGAATAGCTCGATAGCACACACACACACACACGTTGTTCGTCTTTTGCTGTCTAGCACGCGGTGTTCAACACCAACGCAAGTAATGGCGTCGTTCGCTTGTATGCTCACGAGCAATCGTTAAAATTCGCGCACTTGTTGGCGTTTATTGGATCGTCCCATCGTAGTATTATATGTGTGAGTGTTGAAATAGCATGAAATTGTCGATAATGACGTGTGGATTTAGATGTTATCGTTGGTTAGGTACGTGCACAATTTTTGTAGGTGAATTAGAAGTTCTTCTATCGTTAAATAAATTATATCAAGATTTATTTCACTAGCTGTCGAGTATAGAATTAACATATTGGTTTACCTTTAACAAAAAATCTACTTCAATAAAAAAAATAAATATGAAATTGACTAACACCGACCGATAATAATTTTTTGTTTTTACGAAGACGCGAGTGCAAACAATGCAACTCTCTCTCTCTCTCTTCTTCAACCATTGCAACGTAGCAAAACAAATAGCAATATTTCCTCCCCTATCTCCTCGCGGCCACTGCGCGCCACTATACTGCACCGCCAGCACCTGTGATAAATTTTTCCTACGGATAAATCGCTCGTCCAACACTGCTTCCACTATACCACCACCTACTCCGGTCGATATAGCTTTAATCGCTACGCGACTACCTCCTAAAAGCTTCTCGCGCGTATAGCAGCGTAAAGCGACAGCAGCAGGAGGAGCAGCTCTGTAATCAATAAGAATGGATTACAGTCTCCGGGGATAATTAGAGCGATACCGTGGAAGGGTTTAGAGAAGCGAGATAGAGAGAGAGAGTGAAGTGTTGGCTCGTTTTGTCGTGAACAATTTAGGTGGTAGTAGAAAGAAAAAGTCGGAAGGGTAAGTGGTAAACGGGGGGGTGAGGATGTGACCAATGGAAATGTTTAGTTGCCCTTTTTTTGAATGTTTGTTGGTGATTTTTTTTAAGAGTAACGTGCAAAATTAATTATTAAGTGGAGGAAGAAACATTTATTTGTAAACAATTATACTGTTTGGTAAGAAATAGTAATAATAATTTAAATGATATTTAAGTGGCAATTTTTATTATTGAAATTGCTATTTAATTTTTTTTCGTGTATGTAACAAATTGAATTTGAATTCAGATGCATTTTGGTAAAACCTATTCTCATATTTTTGTCCATATATATGTGGCCATAGTTAAAATTTTTGTGGTGACGATACCTTATATAATACTTAAAAAAATGTCTTATACGTTAGATTCTTTAAGTAAAATACTACAAATATTAGTCAGTTTTTACTTACAAAGAATGTATGATTTATTTATTAATTCTTAAAAAAGAATCAAATTTTGTAATTTTATTAAAATAACCCGTAAAGGAAGAGATTAAGAAATGTAAATAATAATATAATAATTAATACTCAATCTAACAGATGTTTTATTCACAAGTATATTTTACTACATAGATATTTATATACTTCGAACCATTTTTTCCTCGTGCTTGGGTACAAGGCATATTTTTTGTTGTCAAAATATATTTTTATCCTTAATATCATCATTTTTTATCGTTTATTTTTATATCTAGACATACATCAAGATACTTACCCTTAATCGAGGTTAAGTGTATGATCAAGTATCTTTAGCTAAGAGCTTTATTTATAATATTATTTGGATGACATTGGATAAGTTAAAGGATAAAAGCTTCTTACTTCGTAAATAACCTATCAAAACTTTAAAGATATAACTAACGATATATATACTAAGGTAGTTTTGAAAAGATATAGGATATAGTGACGAAGTACTCGATCATTAGATTATCCACGTAACTATACGGGGGTACACAAGGTATGGAAACTAAACACAACTCCATTAAACTAAGCATCATATCGATGGTTCATTAAAAAAAAATATTTTCATTAGATTAGAGTTCCATGTAACAAAGTTCGAATTATCCAGCTTTGAAATTTTAGTTCAATTCGAAAGCAATAGGAAATATATCCTCGAATTATCCCGACGACAGTCGAAGAAAATCCTTCCCTTAGCAAATCCTCCATTCATCACTTAAAAGCAATGAATTAGTTCGGCAACTCCTACGCTTTCTTCCTTTTTCTTGCTTACAAAAGCGCCAAGTCACGAGATTACAAAGTTAACAGTGCTACACGATGACTCTCTCTCTTTCCCTCTCTAAGCAAAACGACCGAGTACGTCAACATGTTTCCCAAACATTTTTGCGCGAAAAATATTGTTCCGCGCGGGACCGTTCGCGCGAATTATGAAAATATTTATGGGACCTAGTTTGAATGGTGAGGAAACGAGAGTTTGAAAATACAGGAGAGTTCGCTTCGTATGTGCTACACTATAGTAATCCTTAATGCATCGTGAAATTATTCGCTTGTTTTACATGCATTTTCGGTGAATTATTATTTTGTCTTGTTGAAAACGATTATATTTGTAATCTGTTCGATTTCGCATAGTTGATCAGTAAAATGTTAATTTTTATTGGAACTGAAATAAAGTGATTAAGAATTAGTAGTTGTTTTATAAAATTTTTTTAATGATATATTTGGTTAAAAAATTCTGTGTTTTCTTTATTTTTACTCGCAGCAATAATATTTCATATTTCTTTTGCAAAATAATGAATTCTTTGAATTCATTTTTTTATAATAATATACTTACAAGTCTTCGAAGAATTTCGAATGCAAGTAACACAATAATATACATTTCGGAGTTGATGTGAAAAACGTAATTACATGTAAAAGAAGGAATATTCATATATGTCGTACCAAAACAACAACAGTGCCATTATATTAATTGAACGACGCAATACGCATATATATACTGTCCAACTAAACGTACTATTGTCTACGTCAAAAACAAAGCGATCCTACAGTAACATATAGGACAATTCAAAGCAACAGTATAGAGAATATGAAAAACAAAGAGAAACGCCTGTATCCAAATGATCCGTCGATGTTTACGAGAGTCGCGCGTACGCTGAGAAAAATCTCGGGAATCCCGATGACTTTTCTCTCGTTTATTCGCGCATATGCTCATGGTTCTGTTTCCGTATACGCGAGAGAGAGAGAGAGAGAGAGAGAGAGAGAGAGAGAGAGAGAGAGAGAGAGAAAGAGAGATAACGGGAGCGAGCCAAAACGCGTGTGAGATGGAAAATTTTACGACGTCCTGACGCCGCTGCTTTTTCCCTCTATTACTCGGGATATAGAGGAGAAAGGCGTCGACGGAATAAATGAAAAACTCGTGGCAATTCGCTTGATGGGACTGAAAGTGCGACTCACGCACTCGTGCGATGACGGACTGGATGCGCGTAAAGAGGGCGCGATAGGGTTTAGAGATGCGAGTGTATATCCTCTTTGATCTTAGAAATTGAGAAGTATTGTGAGCGAAGGTTTAGAGGGAATTTTAAATCAATAGTTTTTATTGTGGTTGAATGTTGGTATTCATTCGATCATGGGTACAGCGGTAAACTTTAATAAAAATTAGCAAAAGAGACGAAATTATATATTTAACAGCATTCCCACTAATGATTATTTTTCAGGGTAACAAGTACTTACATCGAACCATTTCAAAGTTTTCCTAAAGTTACCGAAGTTGGTTCTCTTCGTTTGTCCTAATTACTCTAGTTTGAACAAATTCGATTAATACCAGGAGAAAATCCGACAAAATGGACCCATCTACTTCCTGTCACTTTGACTTCCAACATGATCTCTTACAACTAGGACCCATCACTTACACCTTTTTTTCCTTTTATTATCACGACAGTTCAGAACAGACAAAGACCCAATGTTTTACAGTGTACTTTAATTTTCAGGAAAACACTAGAGAAAACCCCTTGATGTCTCACGGACGTGCTTAACGACACACAGGAGAACTCGAGAAGACAGAAAGAGAGAGAGAGACGTTCACACCTCGTTGCTGACTTATTGCAAAGTGTCTCACGCTCACTCCCCTTCTTCTTTCTTGTTTTCACGAGGGAGAGACAGCGAATTTCTACTATCCTTCCACTTTTCTGTCCCCTTTTCGCTTCCTATTTATCATGCTCCAGTATCACCCGTTAATAAAGTATACTAGATATTCACTTTTTGAGCATAATAAACTTCTAATTTTGAGTTGTCATGATATAATGACGTTGATGTATAATATACATCAGTTTCTAACTTCTCTTGCTTTGATCTATTTTACATTCGACCTGTTACGACGTTATACAAGTGAAAGAACGACAGTCACAACAAATTGATTATCTAATAACAACATTGCCAATCTTCTGCTTCGAGAATTCAACTATTATTACCAACCAATACCTATCGCATTATGTTTCTTCAGCTCTGCAATAACATATTGGACCAACGGTATCTTCTAGCTACATCCAGCCAATCTCTTTTCTATTCCTATCGAAACTATTTACGTCTAGCCTTCTACGAAGAGGGCGGATAGCAAAAAAAAAAAAAAAATAATCGATCCACATCATCCCTCGGCTCAACCAACTCTCTCGTCCCCTCCTCATTCGCCACGTATTGTACTCTCGTCTTCAGTTTTAATTGTTTCTTTTCCCTCCGAAAAGGAAACCCAGGAAACATGATAAAACTAGGGCGGGATACTCTCTTTTGTGTGTGTGTGTGTGTTCGCTTCCTCTGTCGCGTTTCCCCACCCGTAGAGCTTATGATTTTTGCACCTCTGCAGGACAATGAAACCTTTTTCCGGGTATTGATCCGCGAGAGCGTGTCAGGGGAATTCGAGCGCGGATTGGATCGGAATCCGGTATATAGAGAAAGGAATGAATAGTTTCGTTTACAACGGAGAAGAGAGAGAGAGTGTTTTCGTGTCGGTGTAATTAGTTGGAATCTGATGCAATTGCCGTACATACTGCGGATACGGATGACGTGTCTCTTTGTGTGGTTGAAAGGTATTGAAAGTATCTGGTGAAATGTGGCAAATTGTAACGAAATAGTAGTGTTCGATTTGATAATATTATAGATTAATATTGTTATATGTGTTTAAAAATAATTTTTCGTTTAATCTTTCTACCTCCAATAGTATGATCGGTTGCCATTTTCGATTATCGTTTCTTCCGCCACACTCATCTTCATAGTAAATTCATGAATTCTTCATACTCCTAAGAAACGTTAATGCTAGTCAACTGAATCAAACGCTCTAGCAAAACAGCTTTCAACCCATTTACCAAAACCCAACATCCATTAAAACCTTATTTTCCGCTACATCGAGCAATTATTTTTCGGAATAAATTCGCCATCCGTATGCAGAAAAACAAACTCTAGCAATCTTCAATAAAAATTCAAACCTTCGATCTTCCTACAACAATCAGCTTCTTCAACTCACTTTCTCTCATCCTCTTCTCTCTCACTTCTTCTTTTTCGTTAGGATTAAAGTCCCAATTTCAAGACACTCCTACGACCCTAATCGGTGTCTATAACTTGCTGCTCCAGTCAGCTTCATGCGCTTTTTCTTCGACTTTCTTCAACTGCTCTTCTAACTGGATTTTTCTATTTTTCGCTGATTTCGCGTACGCTCAAACGTTTTTACCGTGAACCAAGAGAGGGAGAGCAACCAGAAGCAGAACAATTAATTTCCGCCGCGAGCAGCTAGCTTGTTAATTTCCCGTGTTTTTGCGCTCCGGGAGTTTATCGTCCGACATAGTAGTAGGAGGAGAACGCGTGGATCGTTCTTTATGTAAATTGGAGCGCGCCAGTGTCGTGTTGCGAGCCGATGAGGAATACACAAAGGTATTTTTTTTTTAAAGGTGGATGGTATTTTTAGGATGATTAGAATCGGTTCGAAAATTAATTTTTGGAAAATCTTGACAAGTTTTACGGTTTCAAAATATAATTCACCTTCACGGCAACCATTAAATCGTTTTAAATGGAAAATAATTTGAAAATAATTTTACTAATAATATATTTTAATAATAATAATATTCAATTAAAACATTATTCAAAAGTAATATAAATTTATGTTGAACAATAAATTTCATCGTACTTAAACTCTACTTTGTCACGAACTCATCATTAAATTTGTAATTTCGACTCAATTCACTTGAACGACAATTTTCCCGAATATTTAATGATATGAAAATTTGTCATTTCCAAACAAATTAGTTGTCATTAATTATTAGTAAATAAACAATTAAGAAATTCAAATATTACCCGTAAATCAATTCAAAATTCGTGAACGCAATATGCATTCATAAATAACATTGTGTTTGCACGTTAATCTAAAATTTGCATCCAAATTATATTTACATAGTCCCTCAAACTTGCGAATTGCAAATTAAACTATTTATTTAATAAATTATAATAAAGTTAATTACAAACTACTATTAAAATCTAATTGCAATTGTCGAAATAAAAAAAATCATCGACGTGTGTAAACTATATATTTACCACGCAGCAGCAGGGCGCTAAAATACCATTTCGAGCAAATTGCGCTGGATTAAGATATCCATCTGCGCGATGTCTGCAGCTATACATTACAGCTCGACGTGCGCGCATTCATTTTTCTTCGTCCCACTGCTATACGCACAAAAACGCAAAAGACCGTTGATCCGAATCGCCAACGCGCTCGTTAAACGGTCCACTGCGTGTATGTGTGTGTTTTGTTAGAGTGGAGTGATGGCGAGTAAAATAGGGCACTTTGAGAAGATAATGAATCGGTGTTATTGTCGTGCAGAGATATACAATGTCGTAACGATTGCGTTGAACTATTATTAAGAAATGAGTAAAATGTATAGCTGGGTAATGTAGTTGTAACGAAAATAGAAAATACTTATAAGATATATGCTTGATACGCGTGATTCTTTGCTGTTTTCAAAATTTATTAGAAAAGTTTTTGTAAACATAAACGTTAATTAATTTTGCAAGCCTTATTTAAAGAAATGAACTGATATACGTGTACAACTACATAAAATGCAATCATAATTGAAAACGTATGTTATATAGCATGATTAAAACGAAATGTGGAAAAATACTTTTACGTTGACGAATGATCAGAATTCAATATCTATATAGCACGAGGCACTTTATTGAATAAAATAAATTTTAAAAAGGAATTTTATTCCAACAAAAAATATATTTTCACAGCTGCATTCCCAAGTACAATGTTAATTAAAGATTTTTAAACCGTTAAAATCGCGATTTTAAATTACGATTTATTAAAATACTTTCAAATATTATAAATTATTTTTAAAAATATTTCGTCCAATGAAAATTCCTAACGATATTTTAAAAATACACTTCATTTTTTTAACAATAACCCTAGCATTTTCATTTCGCTATACGAAGTAAAATTTATTAATAAAATTTTTTACAATGTACTATATATCACACTAATTTAAAAAACTATACTCTTCCTCTTTTATTCATGCACCAAAAGCATCATTCAATTTATACAAAAAAGAAAAGTACAATGCTTGTTCCTCCGGCATTTCCTTTAGACTTGCTTAATGCAATCGCAAGAAAGTTATTGTAAGGGATGTTACTTTCTCTCTCTCTCTTTTCTTGCCAGTACGCTTTCCATTGCCTTCGTCGCGGAGCACGCGACAAATGAGACTTGCGCGGAAAAGACTTTTTACACCCTTCTCGGACCTTCGCTGTCTTTCTTTCTCCCTACGTTTCGTGATTTCTTTGGTTCCTTAGTATATATATATATACACACAGACACGAGTTCGTTCGGATTTCCCGTGCCGTGATTTCCCGAGCGTTTTTGTACACGGTTCTCTCTTGTCTGGGTCGTGACATAAATTGCTACCGTACGTTGGTATAGCTAGACGGCCAAGGTTTTACGAATTTTTCGGCTGAGTTCGAAAGTTATTAGAATCACTTGTTGTTGGTATCGTAATTTTTTTTTACCTATAGGCAATGAAAAATGGATATATGGTGTAAATAACCGTTACTTTCATTATTACGGTCTAGATTTTCTCATAATATCCCGTATTTGTTATAAATAAGTATGTGTTTTTTTTGTGCTTTTAATTACTTTTGGTTACGTGAAAATATTATTAACGTTCTAGATCATAGTTTCCCATGTTACTTGAGTTTCTCCTCCATATAATATATGTAGCTTTATCCAGTTATTCTACTTAATGAAGCTTTTAATAGGAAAAATCTTCAATATATGGGTAACTTCACGTCAACTGTTGAAGGTTAAAATTTAAAAATTCTTCAAAATGGGTTTTCTTGTTGATAATTAGACCCAAAATACAACCTTAGAGTTTTAGACCTAAATATTCAATTGTTCAAAAGTTACAATCAATTAAAAATTTGAAAATTTGAATTTTTTTCAAGAAACATCAATTTTCATGATTTTTTAACTTAAAAAGGTGAAACTTTACATATAACACATTAAATGGGAAATAGTTTGCAATTTGTGAGTAAAATTATGTAGAATTTTTATAAATTGATCAAACAAATTTTTGTCTTTAATAGTTAAAAACCAATCCTTCACTTTATGTGAAAAGCGTACTCCACAAAACATATTTTCTGTAGTATACTTCAAAGCTTTTTAAAAGCCTATAGTTATATTTTGGGGTTAATTATCAACAAGGAAAACCCATTTTGAAGAATTTTTAAATTTTGACCTTCAACAGTTGACGTGAAGTTACTCATATGTATATTTAGAAAATATAGGGTACCTCTGGTTTCGTTGTTAAAGTCATTGAGAGACCTACGTAATAACATATATGACGCACACAGCATTTTTAAATTAATTAATGTGAATTTTTTTATAACATAGAATAGACTTTCCATAAATTGTTTAAATAAATGATAAAGTTTCTGGTTGTGTTTAAACCTGCTATACGAAAAATATCCACGAAATCTAGTTTATTCCTTATCTCGTACCCATTAACCCCTCCCAACCCTTATTTCCAACAAAACAATACACGCGTAAACAATCGTCAACCGTCTTTTCAACCTCACTCGCTTCCAAAAAAAAAAGAAAAAGTTACCACTTCTCCTAGCGATCGGACTAACCGTCGGAAATTAACACGGCAGAGGGAACGAAAACGTTCTCTCGCGCGAGGGCGAATTAAGCCCAGTACAGCAGCAGCGAGCTGGAATTTCTTTTGTACCTCTCCACTCGCAAAAAAAAAACAACCGAGGCAAACCGGGGTAATTACCGCAGGAGGGCTCGCGGTGCGATATTAAAATGTCAAATGTAATTAGCGCGCTCGAGGAGCGAGTGAACAAAAAAGGGTCGCATGGTATTTTTCCTTGCAAGGTAAAAGGCGTTAATCAAGGGTATGGTTGTAGGTATCGAAAAGAAAAGGGTTGTATTGCCCATTGAAATGGGTAAGGTTGGGAGGAGGGAAGTGAAGTAATAAGTTAGCATTATGATGGGTTAGAGCTTGATTTGTGCGAGGTGATTTCACTGGGATTTATTGAAGAGAGGAGGCTTTTAAGTGTGATTTGTATTGCTAAGGAAGGGTTTTTCTTTTCAGAAACGAATGCGCGAGCAGATAGCGCGATGCTTGATTAATTCTCCTGGGGAGGAAGAGGCAGATGTTGTTTTTCACTTTGGCTAATTGATCGACGGATTTTAGAGGACGAATGGTGTGTTTTGTGTTGGAATGTGGATGTGCGTCATTCGTTTGTTTCGATGTGATTGGTTGATGAAATAGTGGTGGAATCCTTGATATATTTTTCATTTATTTCAAAGTGGAAATGTATATGTGTATAGAGAAGTGCACTTATGTATAAATTGGGATATGTGATTTTAAATATTTTTTATAATTGCTTTTCTTTGTCAGAGATTTTTAGTATTTTGATGGGTGAAGAACGTGATATTATTTAAATAAAAAATTATATCCAATTAAGGATTTTTCGGTTTTTAACCATAAACGTAATATTCGTTTTCAAAGTAAAGAAGTATATCGGGCACAATTTTTCATAATCTATGCGTAGGCGAATATGGTTAACACTGTTCGATATAACAGATCTTGAAATATGGAAAATAGTGTCTAACACTTTTTTCTACGACTTTTACGTAAAAAGTTAAAACTTTAAAATTCAAAGAGAAGAAATAATGTATTAATTTATTTCAAAGCATTGCATTTCATCAAAACATTTTTAAAACACAAATTGATTTAAATCTGCAAAAATTTTAATATTACTCTGTGGATTTCTAAAAAATGCAGCATCGAGCTTTTTCTACGTAAGATTAAAAGTTTTTAATTAAAACAATACAAGTGACCTAAAAACCGCTGATAATAGATTTGTCAATAAATTATCTTAAAAATAAATCACGATAAGTCGTTGGTTAATAAAAATAGCTCAAGTCGACGATTCTTTGAAATTTCATTTGAATTCCAGAACATCTACAAATCACGTATAATCCTGAAGATGACAGATAATTACATGCAGAATATTCGCAAGGAATAATAATTTTTTTTTTAAGATTCGTATTGAAATTTCGCTGTCGATGCATAATGTAAGGAGGTACTTACGTTGTATAACCAGACATCGATTTTATGTACATTATAATGTATTGATCCATATATTTTTCTCTGTTAGTACCGAGCTCTTTAAAATTTTTCTGCGCCTTTATACGCGACGAAAACATTGTCAATATACTTTTACTTCAATCGATACAGGGATGTGCATTTTTCTAAAATATTAATCCTCCTCGTATGTACATATATTTTACATTAATTTTGTGTCACTGAATTCAGCACATACATTGCATATAAATTTTCGTATAATATTCGAACGAATAGATTCACATAACATAAACATTATTCATACCGTCATTACATAAAAAACGACTTTATCCAACTCACAAGAACATTTCTCCATAGTAAAAAATTCTTCAATATCCACAATAATTCCGCAATCACAGACAAAATCGACACCGTAAATCACCACACAGTGCATCTCAACCAGCAGCTCGCCGCGACGAACCATATTAGAAAATTTTCGCATTTACCCACCGGAAAACTGAATATTCGATTTTTCCTTACACCGCGCCGGATTTTCCCGGGAGATAGAAGAGCAGAATAAAAAAAAAAAGAAGAAACGGTTTCAACCAGAGAGACCTCATAAGCGCGAGTACGAGGACAGCTGCCGAGTCATATCGACTTAAACGCGTTCCGATGTTCCTCTTCGCGCGCGGAAACGCGGAATGCGCCCCCTTTTCCCATTTCACTTGGTTATATATATAGTATAGGGCGCGCCCAGGCACGCGTGTTTTCTTGCGAATGAAGAATTCCACCTGCACGTGTGCTGCTCCCTCGATATGTATGCAGTAATTTATTATTGAAAAGGAGAATCGAGGATTTTTGCAAACGCGACGATTTTTGTATGTATAAGGGAAAAAAGTCTTATATGCGTCGATTTGTGACTTTCGATTATTCACAATTGAAGCTCTGTGAAATGAGAAATTTCGAGTTTTTATAATTATAAATGTTCTGGGAGAACGAGGTGGTAAAGAAATTGACGAAAAATTGTATAAAATTCGTTATTCAGCAGATACGTTTTAAATATGCTGGATATTAATTATCCTACGATATTTAATTATCGCCGTATATATATATATATATATACATACTCTCGCGTATTAATATTCATCAACGCATAATCTTTTATGTAATAAATTGACCGTCACCTCGGAATATTAATAATTTCAGGTAAATATGCGTATAATTAATTAGGTTGCCATTATGAAATTATAAAAGAAACACATTTTTTTTCAAAATTATTATAAAATAAATTAAACGTACGATATAATACTGACGTGTAAGGCCTGACAATACCCTAACATTTACTACGTATTTTGGACAATCGTTATACTTTTTCCTCAAACCGAGATAATTCTCCTAAAAAAAAGTCTCGTCATCGCGTAGTATTAGAAAACACTTGCAAAAGACAATATTTCTAATCAACTAATATCATTCGTCACACTTGATTTCCATAGCGTCCAAATAGAAAAACTCAATCGCGACAGCCACCCGTCGATCCTGACGCCTCTCCTCCACGAGCGACGAATCTATCGCTTAATAAAAACGCAATACTGCTATAGGGGACACGAGGGCAGGAAAAAAAAAAGAAATCTGCTTTCGCTACTACTCAAAGCGCATGCGCGCACGCAGAGTACTGAAATCGAGTTTTCGAATGATTGATTTCTACGGGCTCGATTTGTTTGGACAGCGAAATAGCGCGCAAGCGAGAGACAGCACTCAAGGCTCTCTCTCTCTCTTCTCTCTTTTTTTTTATTACGGTTTGCGTTTTCTTTTGACATTTATACGACGGCTTGGTTATCTTGTCCAAAAAGGGAGTTGAACGAGGATACGGGATATGAAAAACAAATTGATAGTTGATTGATTTATGGGATTGGCGAATGGCTAAGAAATTAATGTGAGTTTAGGACGTTATGGTCGGTGTTTATATATTAAAACACAGGTCGTGTAGTGGAAACAGATGAATTTATTGATTTGCGATATTACACTATAATTCAACGTACTTCTATTTACTTCAGATTCAAAAATATCATGATAAATAATAAAAGTTTAAATGAATGCGCTGATGAATGAAGAACCTCACACGTATATTTTTGAAATATATTCCGTCATTGCAGTATAACGACGAGAAAAGAAGAAATTGAAGCGCAGACTATTGTATATAGCAACAGCTTTTAACGATGGAAATTTTTCCAAAGAGTTTACGGTCTCGCGACGCGCATGACGCTACAAAAAAAAAAAAAAATCCTGAGCCTGTATTACGCGACCGTAAACTTTTAAATTAGAGAGCAGCGTTGCTGTGGCATAGCTATATATGACGGTATGGCATAAGAGGCGCGAGTGATGGTTCTTTATTATTGTTAACGCAACAAACTACGCGCAACGGCTGCTGATGCTCGATTGTTGTTTATTAGTCATAAAAAAGTGGATATTCCATGGTTTTCCGAGAAATTTTTTTATCTCGAATGAGGAGTTGATTAAATTATTGTGATATTCTGTGTCGTGTTAGTTAGAAAATAATTTGAAAGAGTAGAGAATGTCGAGGATGAATCTATTAAATTAAGAGCATTCTTTTACCATTCTTTTAACGAAAATGTATGATATGCGACTGCAGATAAATTTATTGGAAATTCTTTGGTTTCCTCAATATTTGTATATAGTATTAAAAATGAACGCCAACACCTATAAATAACCTCGCGATAATGAAGAGCGACAAGTTTTGATATAGATCATTTTTTTTTAAAAGAATTTAAAAATACCTCGTGACATTAGCACATAAACATTCATCATACTCCATTAGTTACTTTCTCTCCTATCCAAAACCATACAAATCTCTGACACACTTGCAACAATATTTTTTCATCTAAATCACCACGATACGTGCACCCCAACCCTCATCTGCAATCGTCATCGTGCTTACCTATAGCGTAACTCGCAGCTTCGTTCAATCGATTAGCTTGGCCTTCTCGAGGGTTTTCTCTCTCTCTCTCGTTCGTGGACGCGCCCTTTTCGCTCTCCTCCCCCGTCGATTATCGTTCACTTTTACGTCAGAAACGAAGGATGAGCTTTGATTGGTTTTTCGAGAGCACGTTGTGGAGAATATCGCGACGCTTTGGCGGTTTAATTGCGATGGCCAGATTGTTAAAATGCAAGGCGAAGTTTTGCTCTTTCTCTGTTTGAAGTTGGATTGCGATACTTTGATTAATTTAAACTCTAAATGCTTTATTTACGTACTTAACTGCATATTAAAAAAATTGTTCCAATGTTTAGTAGTAGTTTAAATATTAATAGACACGTGAAACTGTTAATCCTTTAATCCATTATAAACTTCTTCAACTTCTTCAAAAATTTTTCGTAAACACGCGCAAACGCTTTTTAGCGTTTAATAAAAATCGTTGAACCCTAAATTCTCTACAATTTATCGCCAAATTCCGCATCCAAACCCTTCGGTTTTTGTGCCTTCATAAAGCACGAACTCGCGACTACGGAATTTACCATTTTTCAAGAACACGCTTGCGAACGAACGCATCCCATTTCGTTCGGCGCAGCAACGCAAATCGTTCGGAAGGAGAAAACACCGAGAGAAAGAGGGGATAAGCCGATATATTCACTGACCACGGTTAGAGTGTATGTATGAAACGAGTCGCCAGCTAAACAGACGGCTGTTGATGATGACGAGGCTGTTTGTCCTGAAAGGATTCGATTTTTCGGTTATTTTGAAGTATATTATTTATAGTTTGAGGTGAAGAAGGTGATAGTATAAGGTGCTGGATTCACGAATCTTTGAAAATTTTTGTGCTTTTTTGCGCTGCGTGGGGTAAAAAGAATGTGTAAGAAAGTAGTTTGGTTGTAAATTTTCTTTTAGTGCAGGGGAGAGTAGATCTATAACTCGCTAGTTTTGTTGACTAAACAATCAACAAAATAACAATCGATATAGCATACTAATTAATCTTATTTACCTGAGTTGCAAACTAATTGATTTTTCCAGGACATTGTGCTTCTCAAATTCATTAACAAGAATATAATCACAAACAGTTCATCTCACTTCCCTTTTTGTGGTCACCTTGCATTTCCTTAACCGGTATACTATATCTGTATTTGAAGATGTAATTCAAGCCATATCATTATATTATTTGTCAAAATTCAAAATAGTAGCAACATCGTCAAAACAGTGCAAATTACAATTCGAATAACACAAACCATTCTAGCATACTACAAATTAAATCGTATTCCCCGATACATATTATTACATACATCACAACCTGCACAAGGTAATTAGACTTCTTTTTACCCACTAATCAACATAACACATCCCGCATAAGCTCTGCGTACCACGCACCTGCCATTTGCAAATCAATTACCCGCCAAATTTTCATAATGTATACATTGCATCGCATTATCCATAGCATTCACCCATACACCATCCATGTAGGTACCTATACACACAGCGCAACTACGCACACGTGTGAGCACGTGCCAGCTGCCAATCTCACGAGCCCATCTAGCAGCAACAGAGAGAAGAGAGAACCGTGCGGTGGCGGCATGAGTCAGGCACCAACACGACAGCATCAGCTGCACTGCACCGTCCCTCTAGTGTGTATACACACATACGCATACACATGAGCTTCGCTCAGTCCGGACGGCTCGTGAAATATTTGCATTGCGAGCGTCGCTTATGCGCGCCAACTCGAGCCCAACTTGGACGTTGCTACAGCTCCACCGAGATACTGAGAGAGGGAAAGAGTGAAGAGGAGGGAAGGAGGAGATAGGTAGAGAGAAGTTGCGGAAATCCTAACCTCTCTCCTCTTCACCCTATGTCGCGTTGCGGCGGTTAACTAGAGAAAGAGAGAGAGGGAGAGAGAAGCGCAGCTCGCTCGTATTCCCTCTGGTCTTGGCACGCGCAACGAAGAAGATGAGAAGAAGCGAAGAGGGAGACAGAAAGAGCGAGAGGGCCATAGTCACACGAAAGTGTGGTTATGTCACGTGACGGTGGGTCGTAGCAGACGGTCTCCCACGTGACGGGTATAATGCGCAAGGGGTATTATGGGAGGTGGAAGAGGGGCTTGATGACTTTGATTGAATTAGAAAGTGGTACAGGGGTAGGGAAAATGCTTTAGGGTGGAAGATTGGAATGTTGAATGCGCTGGGTTCGCGTTTAGTGATTCCTTATTGATTTAGGAGAGAATTAAAGGTATCGTTGCAGCTACAAGATGTGTCGAAGTAATGGCTTTATTGGTGTCCTTTTTCGAGATTAAATAATTTTAGAATACCATATTATTTTTAAATTGCTAATTATACAATAAAATTTTCTATCTTATTTTCTCGTGTCCATTAAACTTTACTAACCTCAAATAAATTTCAAATTCCCACCGTTATAACTCATCCTTTGTTGGCACTATCATTAGCTTAGAATTCTAAGCGTTATCGCCTTCTAAACTCCGACCAAAATTTCGTATATCTCATTTTCTTGCTCGCGTTAGAAACTGGAAGTTATCAAATTCAAATAAATTTCAAAATTTCTACTGGACATAATAATGTGCATCGCATGAGGGGGAGTACAGTAACTAATTTTGTATAAGTACGCGATTTATTGGCGGAAAATTTACTAACTCAGGGTCTCACTCCTCTCCGCGTAATTTCGTTTCGAACTCGCACCAGTATAAGCGCGTAACAGCGTATATATAACGGATTTGGGTAACCTACTGAATATTAACCCCGCGCACCGCGCGTGCGTTAGCGTGAGGGATTATAACTTGACTTTTGATGTTGGCGATATTTACGAGCCTTTGATATTTGATATTAGCCAGCCGCAAAATTAGTTGGTCAGTTTTGGGGAAGTTCCGAGCTGACCGAAAATAAATGATGATTTACAGTGTATCTGCGCGAGGGTTATTACTATGCGATTTTGTGATGTTTATGATGAGTTTGCGTTAAAAATTTTTTTACATACATATTTTTTTTAGTTTTTCAACGAAATTTAGATTAGAAAAGCATGGTAACGATTGATATTTAACACGAATTAAAAATAAACATTAACAACGACAAACGTTGGGCTAATGATTAGTTTAATTATTTTAACAAAAAAATATTTCCTCATCCGTATTTTAAATCCAACCTCGTAACCTCGACATGAACGCAATAATCACTGTTTCCAGGAATCCGATCTTGATTCTCGATCCACAACCTCTTTCCATTCGATTCTCAACCTCTCGTTCCGTGGTTTTCGTCCACTTGAAACTTCTCCTCTTCCTTTCTCCTATCGATCAATCGACAATTATAAAACCAGCCGATCGACCGCGTAACACTTGCTCGACTGACCTCAGATCGTAAGCGATAAGACACACGCGACAGTTGTAATACACTGCTGCTGTTGGAAAAAAAATGAGTTGTTGGTTTTATGAAAATGCAGGGAAGCCGTTGAATAGTTGATGAATCGCAACGTCACCGTGTAGTATATAGGGGGAAAAAAAGAGAATCAGTGGATTGTAAATACTGGGAAAGTTGAATAATGTAGCGGTTGGCGAGAGATTGAAAATCGCTAAAGATTTCCTTTTTTTGGGGTCAGTTGAATGGTAAACGAAATAATTACTTTCTATAATGCTTTACCGAGAAAAATAAAAGTGTTAATAAGCTTGTTCTAAAATGGTTGTACGATGGTTAAATTCTTTTTGTCAATATACAATCCATATACTTTGGTGTATCAAGATTAATTCACCAATTTCTGAAGATGTAGTTCTACAATTTTTGACGAATATTTACTCCTATCAGTACGTAACGGCTATCGTCTTAATTCGAATACGTTGAAATACGACACGAGTGTGTAGATGAGTATCTAGAATGGGGATGTAATTATACTCGTTACAATGTAAGGGACTTAAAGCTTTACGTGTATATGTATGTGTATAGGTGGTATAATCATTAGACTGAAAAAGGTCGCATAGATTTGAATCGTGAAATTTCCTATAACCAAATTATACGAGCGGGCGATAAAGTATAATTATCGTCGTTAAATTACGGCGCTCTAATCGCTCCTGTGCGCGCGCGGCTGGTCGAGTCGAAAGTTTCATTGTCGAACGTGAAATTTAAATGGTAGAAACTTCGAGGCGGTTTATCTTTACACATATGTTATACGCAAAAGGAATATTTATTATCTAGAATGTAGCTTTTGCAGTGTAAAATTATGTTAATTAATATTAATCGATGTTGAAAGTCGTAACGTATTTTCGTGGATGAGAAATATTTACTTTAATTGAATTAGCTCCCGTATTTTTAATCAGCTTGATGAGAGTTGAAAAAACATTCTTTTCCAATATTTGAACGTCGAACGGAGCTTTTACCGTTCTCGCCTAATCGGTGAGAATCGTGAAATTAATATACTGCGCATTTCACGGGAAAATGTGATGATAATAAATTTCGCCTCAATACACATCGACGTTCAATAGAACGGCGATAAAAAAAAAGATACAAAATACGATTGGGTATAAATTAATATCGAATATAATAATTTAAGAGATCGAACGTACACAGTATAAGGTGAATTTTATTTTGACAAGGATAATAGATTTATATTGCTAATTAGGGGATATTATTAATAAGAAGTGCCGTTTGCATGTTGTCGTATATATAGGCGGAACCGTAATTTTAATTATTTTACTGATTGTTAATTAATTATGCATCGGTAACAGAAAATTTGGCTTGTGATTGGTAAATATACATGTACGTGACGTAATTAATATTTGCAAAATAAACAATAATCTTGAGCTTAAATCTCCAATTAAATGGGCTTTTAATATCTAAAATCAATTTGAAATAATTATGTATGCACATACAAATTTTCATTCTGTTAAATATATATATATATAAGGACATCAAGAAATTAATTAAATTTATCATTTTGATAATAATTATATTTTCCTTGGTAAAATTAGATTAGTCATATTTATTTCCATAATCAATGTTAACGAGTAGAAAATATTCCTCTTGTTCCCTAAAAGTCCGACATGATTCCCACGAAGGGACACAAAATGTGAAATATTTTCCGAAACTCTAACACACATATCATTACAACACGACCTGACTGTTCTTATATTTCCCGAGTAAACCACCTTGCACAACTACCGTCCTCCTTTTTTTCTTTTTTTTTTTTATTCAACCGTTTAAACTCGACAACCGTCCGTGCACATTGGGAGGGGGAGGATTTATCTCATTACCATATTTGCGCGCTCGACAGTACAAAAGCGCCGCATACACACAGACACACACATTTTATAAATTTAAATGCATAGCGCGTCGGATTTGGGATTTAAACTATACGAGCGAGCGCACAGTTATACATTTGATAAAGCGCAATAAAATTCGTATTATACGAGAATGGGAGAGGGTGGATGAGCGATTAATTCGTAACCCGAAACGTCACGCGTTCTAAAATGCGAGGTTAAAATGTTGCCGGGTGCGAATTAATATCTTAATACGTCGCGGTAAATATATATAGGCATACACTGGCGTGAAAACGTATATAATACATGATTTTTCCATACTAACACTACGTTTTTTTTCGTTCGTATATATTCGTAATAACAAAGGAAAATATGTACGTACATTATGATATATAATTTCTGTGATTTCGATTTAAATGAATATTTGTCAACAAACATCCTCATATTTTCCCAGTAAACAGCTGCGCCCGTCGACGTAACCAATTTACATTTTCTCTATTTAACACACACACACCACGCCACATTAACATCGTCAACAACTCATTTATACTCTCCACCCCCGTCAAAAATACATTATTTCCCATATAATCCTATCAGTATTTTCGCGTAAATTCAAACTTCCGAATAACAACAAGCGCGAAGAAGAGGTATATACGTGCGTGCGCGCAACTTAATTTCACAGCACCGACGACATTGGTAGAGAGAGAGAGAGAGAAATCACCGGCCACATCGTAACCTCGTAAAAGTTGGAGTAAGCGAAGAGAGCAGCGACGCCGCCGCGCGTAAGATCGTTTTGCGGGAAGTGTAAAAGCGCCGGTGTGTGATTTTGCGAGGTTGTTTCCGTGCTTCGTTGCTCTTCGATGTCTATGGTATATATATAGATATATATAGGGGAAGTATATGACGGTATATAGGGGGGAAGTGAATGAATAACGCTGGTGTGTGGAGTCGGTGTGGAAAAGCAGGGGGTTTTTATGTATGACGTGGGATATATGTAGTGCGTTATAGGTTGTGTGGGTATAAAGAGGCGAAGGAGAAATCGGGTTAACTGTCGTCGTATGCGTGCGCTGTTATAAATTATTTATTGATTTTTAATTAAGTGGCTGTATGGTATATGAGATATTAGAGAAAAGTTACTTCTTTTACTATAGCTTTTCATGTGATTAACGGTTCCTGTTAAATGATATATAATATAATATAATATATTTTATATTATAGTTTTATTCATAACTGGTTTAAATCACACCTCGAGATATACGTATAGGATAACAAAATTTAAATTAAATAAATTAAAATTTGATTGGCTTTTTTTCGAATTCATGCTATTTTAATCGAAATCAAATATAATGATATACCCTATATACTCAATATTTCACGCTTTAATTAGAATGTATCAAGCCAAAATATACGGCTTTACTATATATATATACTCAACGCTCAAAAATAACTTCCGATATTCCCAACTCAGCACGCGTCCGAGTATTATTACTCACAATCCAAAACTCCATATATATCCGCGCGTCATCCTAATAACCAAAAGATATTCTCAACCTTGCAGTTCCGTATTTCCAAGTATCCCGTCGGATATATATTCCACCAAACCGAGTTGCTATATACGTTTAGCTGGAAAAAAAAACGAGCACGAGGGGAATTCCCTGCGAACGAATCTCGCGGGAAATTCGTACGATGCTGATTCCGTGGAGTTTTACTGTACGGCGTTTTGTTTAAATTGAGAGGTGCGGAAAGAAGGTGTTAGTATAAGTGTAAATTGAGGTTTGGCATATTGTTACTTGTTGATGCTTTGAGATGGTAGCGATATGAGGTGCAAGGGTTTACAAGTAAGCTGTAAAAATGTGGTTATTTTGATTTCAAATATTCTTCGGTAATTAGGTTCGTACAAATGGTTTGGCTCGATGAAAAGTGCAAGATTAGACTTGTTTGGTATTCTCATATAAGTGTTATGCTAATTGTTTTAGTAGAGTATTCCGTTAAAGAGTTGTGAACAGATAATATAGAAATGAAAAAAAAATGGAAAAAGTACATTTCTTGCTTTCAGCGCAGTGAATCAAAGCTCCGTAATTAATGTGGAGTATCTGCCAATTAATTTTCTCGTTTATTCTAATTAAAGAACCTTGAAACTCAAAGAGTGAATAATAATTATCTACGTAATGTATTTTTAATTGATGAATGCCTCAACAAGCAAAATTAAAAAAAAATATATACGAGTAGTACAAACCAATAAAAAGTCAGTCATTGTCGTTCACGCGGCATTATAATATTAGAAGACTTTTAATGGAAAAAGCAAAAAAATATATGTAGACTTTTAATTATAGAATTGTGTTCAAAGATTCACATGTTTTTGTGTTTAATCCTGGACATTTTTTAAAATCTATTCAAACACATCTCATAGGTATATTAAATCTCATTTTAACATTTTTTAACATAATCGACTGTAATATACTAAGCTGCTTTAAATTATAAAACATAAATGTACAATACATCGTATAAAGTTTTATATTAACCCTCCAATTATAATTCTAACAATTATAATCAATATCTATCGAGATAATACAAATATTACAAATTAAATATATATACGCACACTCCTATACCATAATACACAGTTCTTAACAACACCGAGTTATCTTTTTCCTACATTCAACCGTCGAAATTTCACCGTTCTTATCCCGACCACAAATATCCCCCGAATAACAAACAACTCATCTCTCTATCTCCTCCAAAAATAGCAAAACAAGAGAGCCAACTGTACACGCGCGCACTACACCTATATATATATACATACACATCGATACGACATTCTCTCTCTCTGGCTTGCACTCCAGCCGCAACGTAAACCCCACGGCGTAACTGCATTATGCGGCGTCCGATAAACAGCGTCGCCTTTCTTATCACGCGCCGCGCCTCGCACGGAATAATAACCACGCGATATATATATATAGCGAAGAGGAATGGCTCGATGTGTATCGGCGTTGTGCGCGCGCGCGCGTGGTTTATTGTGTGTTTATGCGAGTGACTGCAAGAGCTACGCGTCTATATAGATCCGTATAAGGATGACAACGGGGGGAGACGGGTTTTTATGGTCATGATGTGTTGTGTTTCTGCGAGTTGAAGAATTGAAGATATTTGTCGGTTGTTGATTGTTTCATTTGAAGGAGTTTCTTTTTAGTGCGATGATGTGCGAGGGTTAAGGTGATTGGTATGAACGTGGATTGTATTTTTCGTTATTCAGCGAATTATTTGAAGCAGCGTTATTTGAAGAGTGTCTTTTTAAACACTAGCCTCAAAAGCTTTAGAATCAATTTTTCTTCATTATACGTGTACCGAAGATTAGTTTTATCGCTACGAGATCCCATTCATCACTTTCGTCGCTTTAAAAAAAGAAGAAAAAAAAACGAAAAGTTGAATTTCGTGGTCTGAATAAAATATGACTTACGACGCTTGTCGTATGACAAAAAGTAGTTTGTCGAAGGTCGTTTTGAAACAAATTTTGCTTCACCTTGTCGTAACTACTTTCGTAAAAAAGTTACGTAGTTTATATATTTTTTTTTAGTTTCTCAGCAATTTGTGTCAGTTAAACGTTAAATTTTCGAACGAAAAAGGTTTGTTCTTTTAATTGAATTAAAGCCATCATTTTCGCTTGGCTCTTAAAATCATATAATTTTCAATGAATTTAACGTCAATTAAAGAATAATGGTTTTATCGAAAGAAAAATGAAGGTAATGTTAATCTAATATGTAGTTAAAAATCATTGTAATATAATATATTATTCATACACAGAAACTGTAATTTTATTACTATAATTCAACAAGTAGTAATAAATGAAATATTCCGACTATAACATTATATATATATATATACACGAACCTGATTAAACGTAAATCTTACAATGCTTGTAATTCATGAAAATATAAATATGATACAACATCCATTGACCCCTAAGAAAAATTTATACCCATATAATCATAACCCTTATTAAAAAAAAACCAAGAATTCTTCATCTTGTAACCTTCCCTTTGCTAATGATATATACAACTGCGTATATCATTAAAAAAAAAACTTCTTCACACCCTTACAATATCTCTCCTCAATACCATCATCTTCTCCCCAACGAGAGACAGCCGAATCACGAGCCACAAATCTCCTATTCACCCTTCACATCCTCTTTCGTACCCATTCAAAGCATCCTCCTCACATATACACTTGGATGTAATCCCACGCGTCATTAAGACGTTGCTCTCTTGCATCTCACATATATGTGTGTCACACTTCTCTGACAGCACGTATAAGCTTGGACAGTTGTTTTCTGCGAAGAAGAAGAAGAAGAAAAATGTGAACGGATCATGTGTATACGTTGGAACCGCAAAATCCCTAAGCTTTGCTGATTATGTTATGAGAGTGACTATACTGATATATATGGAGGTAGCAAAGCAGTGTGTGAGGTTGCTTTTGAGGATTTCAATTGACGTGTGGTGACTGTAGGTTGCTTGGGGATACGAGGCTGTAGGAGATGCAAGGGCGTTGCGTGGTTTGGTATGTGTATGTCGATGAATACGTGACGTATATATATGTATGCGGATATATTCATGGGTACGTAAAGGAGAGAGTTGCACATTTATGCAGTTAGAGCCTAAAGCTGGTCAGTACAAGTTTTCTTACAAGTCGGATAGCTATGGATAGAAGTCAAATATTATTTTATTTGAAATTTTTTGGGTCTGATATTTTAACCGCAAGGGGATAAATTAAAAGTATTCAAAATTAAATAACACTTTTTGGGGATTGTACAAAAAAAATATTTTGTAAATAGCTTGTTGTTATATAATATATAATTGAAATAAAAAACTAATCCACACGTTTATAGGAGACCATCTAAGAAACTATTTCTTTTTCGGTATTTTAATTTTAGTCAATACCATTAGACGTTATGGTCTCCATTTTGAAACGAAAATTTGTTGAATTAAATAATAAATCACAGAGATCCATAAAAATTTTAACCTGTAAAATCTTTGTAATGTAAATTTAAACATTCATGTATTTAAAATTTTGAATACAAACAAATATGTAATTATATAATATACGAATATTTCCAAGTATATTTCAAAGCATTTATGCAGACACAACCTAACTATGTATATCTATATAATAAGCTTTAATATTTATGTGGATAGACTATAGCTTTGACCTCGCTAATTAGTTTGAGAACCTGCATTTAAAGTCACAGCTGTACAGCTTAAATACAAATGTTATCACATAATTATCTCCACCTTCCACAATACATCTCAATTCTCCAGCCAATTAAAACGCCACATGTTGCTGACTAAACCAATCGCAATCTGCCATCGTCAATCTCACCAGAGTTTATCGACCCTTTGGGATATATATCAGCAGCACCAAATTCCTAATAGCCTTACAACACTGTCGCCTATCAGCTACCCTATCTTCTCTACTAATTTCACGATTGATACCCGTGCACACGCAAACCCCAATAGTTTCCTAACTCGGTCTATGATACCGTTCCACAATATACCATTTGACATCAACCCATTACCCTTTAAACTATATATATATATACACACACAGATACGTCTTACTGTTTTTCAATGTATACACGGTGTGCCTATTCATCACCGGTTACCAGTGTTTATACACGGCAATTGATTAGTATACCTGTGGGTGTGTATTGTATACGCGAGAGCAAGGGCAAATTGATCGGTAACAAGTCCATCACGTACTATATCGAAGCCGGATGGGTGCCATTAGTTTCACGCCACGTTGAGAGGGAGAGAGAGGAGTGGTCTAATGGAGGATGACCTCGTCGCGGTGGATGCTCGTCTTTGGATGTTGGTAATGGACTTGGAGATTTTTAATTATGAATATTATAGAGGTAGTGGTGGTTGAGATTTGGTGGCATGGTTTTTTTAAATATCTTTGTAATTGAAGGATTAGTAATTTCAAAAGTTATGGGTCGATGATTTAAAAAAATTTAATTATTAATGTAGAGATGTGTTGTTATTTCATGATTTAATAATTATTATTGAAATTGGATAACTTAAATTAACTTTAAGATCAACAGAAAACCGTAAAAGCAGCAAGATAATAAACGAATGATCTTCCACCTTTAAAAGATCGTCATTCTAACCACCTTGAACCTCGAATACCCAAATTGTCGTCGAATCCAATAACATTCCTCTTCGTTTTCCCTCTCCTTCCTACAGTATCTATACAGATCTTCTATAGCGAGGATATTCCACCATCGTGTCTGCAAGCGAGCGAATTTAATATATATTTACTCGGGGTTCCTCGACGTCCATAATTTTATTTTCCAGCCGATAGGCCGGGGCTCGACTTTCTCTCTCTCTCTCTCTCTCTCTCTCTCTCTCTCTCTCGTTCCAAATAGATAAACTCTTGCTGCTGGAAACATATCCCGATATTACGCGAGCTAGGAAAAAGGTTACCGTAAATGTATGCGTGTGTGTGTGTCTGTGTGAATGTATATATGTGTGTGAGCGCAGGCGCGTTATGGATAACCGATTTTTATCGCGTTACGTGCCACTTTTTTTACCCTGTGCTTTCCTCGAATCGACTTTCTCTCTTTCTCTTTCGCTCTTTCGTGACGCGGCAGGACGATTAAATTACATGCGCTCGCGCGGAATGTGCAGCTAGGCTGTGTGTATATATCCTACGTTCGGAATATTTAATTTACGCGCAGTGTTTCTTTTATTTTTTTTTATGACAGTAACTTACGTGTTATGCTCGTGAATACTTTTTTTGTTGCTTCCGTAGTTATTGTTATTATATATTTTTTTTAAATGTCACTACGAAATTGAATAACAACTAACAATTTTTTCTGTAAACGATAATGATCACGTTATGAGTATAACAATATTTTCTTGGAATAACTTTTCTTGATTACTTCAAGTACTTGCACTATTTAGAATTGATTTAATAATCATGTTTGTTATTGTATAATAATATTGATATTATATATAGGAAAACGTTTTGATGTTATTCTCACTTGATGTCTTATATATACTAGGGGGTTCCCCCTTGCTCGCTCCGCTCGCTAACCCCCATTCATGGACCTTTTATTTATAAATCAATTTTTATTCTAAGATGTGAATGAGAGTCAAAAATATTTTAGGACATCAAGATGAATTTTGTTATCATATTGCCTAATACACATAAATGTACTCTAAAGAAGCTTTCGATAACAATCAAAGAATGTTCCAATTTTAACAAAGGAAAGGTAAATCGTATATAAGTATAGAAAGAATAGGTTCATTTTATAATACTGCCCCTAAAACGGGGTAAGAAACATGGCGCTTTGCCTACTATGGACAATGCTTATTTTTCTACTAAGTCGACCTCTAACTATATGGAAGAAACATATATAATAAATAGGACAGAACACAAGAAAATAAATTAAAACAAAACTCCACGCACAAGTGTTAACATAAATAATACTGAGATAAAAAATACTGAGTGAGATAAATAATACTGAGACCGACACGTGTTCCACGTAGATGTTCCGGGACCAACGGATCGTGTTCGAGATCATCAGCTTCCTCATGAGTTCCGCGTATCTGCGAGAAATCATGAGGGAGTCGATGATCCGGTCGTTGTTGTTGTGCCAGCCGCCGAGTGAGCCCACAATGAAGGCGTCCAGATCAACGACGTAGCCTTTGCTCTCCAGTTGCTCGACAAGGGGAAGATATTTGCGTATCTTCTCTTGTCGTGCAGCCTGGAGTGTCTCCCACCGATTTTCGAAGTCTATCTTGTCCATGCTACCCAGGAGGTAGATAGAGATATATTGTGATAGGGCGTTTTTAATTTAAGAATTGACATACAGTTTGCCAACAATTGGCTAACATTTCTACTAGGATACGGTTATATTTTTTAACACGTATAATAACATGATTTTCATCTATGTAAAAGTATAGTAATTTTAAAGTTATTAAAAAATACTAAAAATGATCATATTTAACTTGAATATCATTATTCTCTATTCGAAGTTACAGCTTTTATTAATCATCTATATATATATTTGTTATCTATAGACAACAAATACACAATCATAAAAAATATTTTCTAAATAATTCACCTTTTTCCCGGAACAACTAACGCTGCTCTCTCACAACATTGACACATCCTCATTGTTCCTTTCCATGTAACTTGCAACATTCGATAAACAATCCTATATTTACAGCTCGGTCCATTCGCTCCGTTACACCGCAACAGTTTACAATTCACTTCCGCGCAAATACAAGCGCGACAACTTGGATCCGCCTTCGGTCAGATCAACAACTTCCAAGAAACACAATACGGAAGAGAAAAGGAGCAACGCTTATTTCCTTCTTTCTCCGGTCGTCGCGCATATATCGGGAAAGCGATTTTCGCCGTATACCGTTTGCACATCCGGTGTTTGCCAGAGCAGCGGAACAACCAGAGAGAGAGAGACTCGATTCGCAAAATATACATTTCCGACACGATGCCACTGGCTCGCATTACAGAAGGATTACGTGTCGTCTGTCGCGCGTCGTATACGAAAGCTGATAACGTTCCATTATTCGACTCTCTCTTTCGCTCTCTCTATTTCGTCTTCCTTTCTATATTTCGTCGTTGAAGATTTTTGAGTGTATTGCGCGCACGTGGACGAGCGAAACTTTAATTCGATTTCGCGAAAATAAGCTCCAATTTAGGTAGCTCCGAGGAGGTTTTATATAGGAGCGCATGGAGAGGGAGACTTTTTATATAGGGTATTTTACGTGCAGCTCGTTTGGATGTAAATGAAAATCCGATTTGCAGCATTTCAAATGTCGATTTACTCGTGGCTGCAGTTGTCGCTGACAACTCGTATAATTTCTTTCTCCTCTTTTTTTTCTCTCTTTTTTAATAGCTGCATAATTTCGGCTATTCAATTATCAGAAGTATTGAGTGTCGAGGAAATTGCATTGAGAATAATTAATTTATCGTGGAAATTAATTATAACAAACGTTAAAATTAATTTTAACTGGAGAGCAATTTCAAATGTAGCAGCTTTCAAACGTACTTTGAACTTGTTTATTTAAAAATAATATTATAAGTGTTTTTGTCTTATGCTTGTTACCTTGACATTATAGCTGTGTATAAATTTCATACATCAAGGATTTATGTGGGAGTTTAAATAAATCAATCGATAAATCATAGAAATATATAGGTTGCATAACTGCATGAATTTTTTGTATTCTATAAAAAAATGTATTGTTGATAACGAAAAATATTTATCGTTTATTTTACAAATAATTTAAAGAAATGTCAAGTGTATTATTTCAAATTGATGAATCAACTGTCAAAAAGTTATTTCAATACTTTAAAAAATGACACTTATTTTGTATAATGATTATCAATAGTTGCAAAGCATACACTATCCTATATAATTATTTTCTCAAAAATTAGCTCTATTGTATTTTCAAACTATTGAGATTGCTTCAACTCACAACCGTCTATATCTGATAATCTAAAGATAACAGAGTTTACGACGTGACTTCCGTCGAACTTTCCGTCTTTGCGCTTCATATTGCTTCTGAAGAAGGGAAAGCCAATTTTGATTCATTGTATCACACGTCGAAATTGATTGTTACTCCAACAAGTTTTCTCACAAAATATTTTTAGCCCACTATAAGCAAAATATCATTAAAAAAATACTAGAGAACCTTTATCTAATTACACCTTACCAACCTCAGCGCGTAGGTCAAGGAAAAGACTTCTTGAGTCAAGTTCGCCCCTTACCAATGGAAAATCATATAATAGCGAAGCAATTATGCATCTCTAAGCGAGATATACTGTGCATTGCGAAAAGTCCAGTTGTAAACATGGAACGTTTGCATGCACGCCAACAAATACGTATATTTGCTCGATTGCGGCAGCGTGTTTTCTTTCTTTCTTTTTTCTAGATAGGGGGAGAACTGGTAATTTGCACGTTTGATCGTGGTTATGACGACGTTGACGGAGGTGCGACAGGGGTGGAAGATAAGCTGAAAAATGGGGACGAGTTTATCTCTGAGCGAAGAGGTTAAGGGTGGCGTTGAAAGGGATAATTAAATGTGAATCTTTTTAGATGCTAGGGAATACTTTTTTAGTGATTATGGCAAGGGTTGCAGAAAATTATTGAATGAATAATCTTTAGAGTATAGGTAATAATGAGTTGATGAAAGGCTAATTAATGTCTCTGCTAAAATATAGCAGTTGCTTTTGCACGATGAAGTATCATAGCCAGTACATAAAACGATAGTTTAATATTATCATTCATCTTTGTAGAATGCACTGAAAAAACCATAAATTGACTCATGAAAAAAAAAATCAGAATGCGTGATATAAGAGTTTACTTTACCTTTATCAATAAAAGTATTATTTATCATTGCTCTTTCCATGTTTCACATTGAGCGACCATGTTTGTCTGATCTTTTGATAAATCTCATTGTTCTTTGAGAGTACGTACGTTTAAAAAATGTAAAATAAAATTAAGTTAACTTTCTTAGCAAAGTAACCGAAATGTAATTTATTAATTTTAACAATAGATGCTAATCAATTATCAATTTATCATAAAAGATGACTTTGTTTAATTAAATTATAAATGATAGAGATTCATGGAAATAGTAACGTGCATTGCTAGTGACATCTTTGTAATGTAATTTCTCCGAAATTTGGATCCCTTTGACGTCGAGAACAATTGCTAATGAATTTTGCAGATAAGCAAACGTGTAAAATAATTGTGTAACATAGAGATTAATTTATTAATTAATTAAGTTGATTTTCCAGCCTATTCCAATGCTGCTATATGTATTCTCGGTATCAATTTTTCAATTATTCCATTGAAACGCATAAAACTTTTAGAATTTTTTCGTAACAGTATGCTCAAATTCGAAAAATTGCTTTTCAAAGTGCACTCAATTGCACACCCTGATGCCGCCATCTAGTCTCTAAAAATATTTTTTATTATTATTTTTATCCATTTAAAATTCAATATTCACTTAACAAGAATTTTATTAAAAATTGGATGACAGTCTTTTTTAAGTTTACTAATGCCATTGGGATTTTTTTTTACAAGACAGGCTGTTATTGTGATTAATTAAAATTTCTAGGTACTTGTTGCACAAAGATAAATTTCGTTGTGGCTGTTTCAAGAAATATGTATGAACATAATGAAAAACCATAAAGGATAAGTTGAATAAAAAACGTTATCAATTGAAATGATTATACTTACTCTCATCATCGATGATTAGTTTTCCCAGAAAGATGATTTTATTTATTTTCTGAAGTTAAGTACACGTTATTGTTTGTATTGATTTATTTATTAATCAGTGTCACAAATTCTGAATACATATATTTGGAAAATTATTTGATAACAAATCTTGACGTTAATTACTTAAATATAACAAGTTAAACAGCTAAAAATTATAATCTCACAAGAGAAGGCTTTCAACCGCTAAAAATGAAAAAATTTAATGTAAGTTACGAAAAATTGTCACCGAAGCTGCTTTGCATACTAATTTACTATTAAACAGTCTTAAAAGAAAGGCGACAATTTTTTCTATACAACTGCTATACCACTGAATAAACTTGACATTATTTTTCATTATATCGGATAAAGGACTCCATTATCTCTGACTACTACGCACTGTCCTAGACGATAGCGAGGACGAACGACGGCGTACCCTCAGCAAACATTAACCTTTAAAGATTCGAGTAAACAGCGCCAGCACACCGAGCCCGCAAATTATTAATCACATTTCCCGAGGCGCTAAACTCCGCCAATATTGATTCTCGGGAAGATAAATTTTAAATCTATTTCCAGAGAAAGAGAGAGAGAGACGCACGCTTGTGCACGGGGTAAGTGGACGCCAGCACGATGACTCAGGGTTAAATATAGGGCCGCGCTGTAAATACGGGATAGAGAGTGAGAGACTCTCCTTAATTTGGCCTCGCTCAATCAATCCCGATTAAGCGCTAATGTGTTTTGCTCGCTCGCGCCCTCGGAAGTTCTGCAACTGCTGCTTCTGCTGCTACTGTTGCTGCGCACTTGTACTCGTCGTCGTCGTCGTACATACTTAGCAATGTATAGGTTCTTTGCTGTACTATTGTAAATGGGCTGTAAAGTAAAGATGTCCGTTGGCAGAGTTTTGAGAATTATGAGTGAAGGTTCTTATAGAAGGTTTTATAAAACAGAAATACTTTTAAAATTGTGAACGGAAAAAGTGATGGGCCGAAAATCTTTAATCCTCTGATATGAAATTAAAACTTAGTTTTATTTCAGCAAAACTAATTTGTTTCTTAATTGCTTGAAAATGAGATTATATATTTAATATTGTATTTTTGTTGGTCTATTAAGCTAGCACCGCCACTGGCTGACGCCATAAGCAAAACTATATCTTAATTTTTTTGCTAATTAGTTGCTAATTTGTTATATTATTCCCGATTTTATTGCTCCAGCCGTTTCCGAAATATCGTGGCGGTGTAAGCTTAAGACTTAAGTCAGCACCACTACAGCTGTAACTTTGGGCCCAAACAACTTTTCCATATGTATTCAACGGCATATTTTGTTGCTAATTTGTTGCTTTAAGATAGGTCAGATCCGAAGACTCTAAATTTACGGGAACATTGCAAAGTTGATATCTCGGTTTCGCGAATTTATTTTTGTCTGAAATTATAATACATTGCGCACTTTGAGAGAGAGAAAGAGAGAAAGTTGGGTCAGTCCACAGCACGTGTTAACACGTGCTATGCGTTGGGTTGGGTTATCCCTCTTTCTTCCTATGGTGCGTATATTTTTGCAACAATGGATTAAAAATATCAGATTTTTGTATTCGTCGAAGAAAAATGTAGTACTTTCAGGCTGGCGTTGCAAAAAAGCAATTCTGATTCAACAAATCACGTATATTTTGCTTCCCTAATGCCTCTCCTTTTGAAAAAAAAAGACATAACGATATTACGTAAGACTCTACTTTTAACGACCGCGTACATTTCACAGCCCATCCATAGACCCTAATTACACCCTAATATAATCCAAGACAATGGCCACCTATCACACAAACCCTCGATTAATCACTCAAATTCCACTCGAAACTTTTTTCCTCCCAAGCCGTCTTCAGTCATCGCGATATTAAAATCGATATACCTCCGATAATTCCCTGACTTCCAAGAACAGCGAAAAATAAAGTCCTTCCTCATTATACCACCTCTCCCCCATAAATAAGCTCGACACAGATGGAAAGGTAAAATCGCATTTGCGCATTATAATATAGACCTGAGCTTGTGCGCACGTGTTATGACGCGGGCGTGGACTGAGGAATGGTTCCTTCGATATTGCGCGATCGAGTCTTTGTGCGCATATAAACGTGGTATATACGTACGCCCGGCAAGTTATGGCAGTTCGCAATTACATAAAGTGCTGGTCGTATATAATCCAGGCTTGCAGTACGATTGAGGGAAAGTATGGGGTGGAGTAGAAAGGCGACGGGGTGATTAATGAGAAGGAGAAAAGAAGGTGAGCGAGAGATAATGTGAAGGGGTGGAGAGGTCGATAGGATGGTGCTGATTGAGGGAATGGGAAAGTTATTTTTTGAATAGGATTAACGGGTCGCTGACACGAGAATTGATTTGGTTGTGTCGGAGGGCCGTGATGGTAATTGGGTTTTGTAAAGGAAGTGGGCTTTGTTTGACTAACGGTTTCGTAAACATGGTGATGTTTGGGTTTGAGTTACTTTTTGGAATACAATAGAGTTGAATTACATTTTATTTGTTATTTATATACTGTTATAAAACTAGAAGAGAGAAGAAAACTTGAAATTTCTTTTGGTACCTTTTGAAAATTCTATAAGATAACGGTTTCTCTTTGAATACTTTGGTACTAACTACTTGTTCTTTTCGACATTATATTTTGATTAAAGAAGATAAAAATTAATCCTACAATATCATAAAGCTTATTATTAGATTCTTACTTACAAAGAATACAAAGAGAATAAATGCACCAAAAAAAATTCAACATGAATTACCGTTTATTCTTCAAAAAACATTTTTGCCTCAACGCAGAAAGTAATTTTCGGATTCCACTTGAAATTTCCAAGCGAGAACTTCCATTTTCCGACTTATTATTCTACAACTTTTGTTTCGAGTATTTTTTTTTCTAATAAACTTTTTCAGAGAATAACTAGAAACTTCGAAATGGGTCACCATGTTTCGAATAGTTTTCCTTTGTAAACAGGAACGCAATTCCTAAGTATCTTTCTCGGATTTCTCTATCTCTTTGTAAATTATTAACAAAAGATATTTTTTTTTACACATCCCATAAAACATTTTTTTCGTCTTAAAATAACGTTAAAATATAAAGAGGTTCCATTAGAACCATTTCCTATAACGGAAACACAAGACAGATCTGCGGAAGCTTCTGAAGTCGATCGAAGAAACTGTCAAGTACTACATCATAAAAGTTTTTCGAATTTAAAAAATGTCTTGTCTCCGTACTATATACGATGCATTATTGATATCCGAGGAAAGACAGTAAACTATACGTGAAAAAACGGAAAACAAAGATAAAACAGACTGCAGAAACAACATTCATGTACTAGAAATAATAACACTTGCTTCTTTTTGATGTTCTGCTGCAATTTCGCGTATCGATATGAATCTGCTTGAATATACGTCGACACGTCATTATTCGAGGAAACCGTAAAACGGAGGTCGGGGAAATGTAGAGATCAAAGCGCCGACGAAATCACTTTGCACCCTCGTGAAAGATGATATATATATATACATATATACAATCTTTGTGAGATTCTCTTATGAAGCGAGTAAAAGTACGAGTTCGTAAATCGCATCGTGGAAACAAATATTTACCCAGTTAATAAGAGCGCTTAATAATCTTCACTTTTTATTTTGTTTCAGGTGAGATCGCGTTGTCACATTCATTATCAGTCAATTACATTCGGTATGTATATAGATTTTAAGAATTTTGAGTTCTGTAAAATAATACGATCTTCTTTTTTTTTACAAAATTTTTTCTTTCCTTAAGTAAGTTAACAGTTAAAGTCACCTTTTTCGTTGCTGCGTACTTAATATTCGTTTGCGTTCGAGAATTTATGTGTTTCATTAGTCGGTATGAAACTGAACCATTTACTACTTCATTAATCTACTCAAAATATACGTTGCTGTTTCTTGCAAGACTTAGGTACAATTACGTTTGGCAATATATTCGCATGTTTCTGCAGAGTTAAGTTATTCAGATCAAGATTCAAGATACATGCTTGCGTTCTTTGTATTACAGATTAAGGCAAATATGTAATTTAAGATAATTATATATATACGGAAAAAAAGAAAGTTTTAAGCATACCCGCTGACATAACGAATTAAAATCGAATTACATGTGAAAATGCCATTAATATTCATTTTAATTACACACAACATAACATAAAATGAAAGAAAAAAGAAAAAACACACAATTAAGACACATTTTAATTTTTACTTCACAGGACAGCTGGAAAAAAGACGTTGTTCCGTACTACGTCTGACTAAATATAGCCTGTGACCACTAACGTCGGTAGGCAAATATTATGTGTAGGCATACACAGCTTTTTATGCTATTGCATAAACTGTAGTTGCATTCTCTAGATTTTTCCCTTGAATTCATTTTACGCTGTATTTGCTGTTTTTATGTGCCCGTTAGAGATAAATCCATTCAATATAATAACCATTTTCTTTTTTATTGCGCTCTCATAAATATTTATCGATATGTAGTTATCTAGATTGAAAATCGTAGTCACAAAACCACTCTTCCATTTGAAAAACAAAAACTATTTTTTCTCGATTACATAGATGGATAAAGTATCTTAGAAATATTGATAGTCGCTTTGTTTTGATCAATCAAGTTCACATTAATCGAACAGAATATAACCATTAGGATAAATAGATTTAAAATATTAGTAGTAATTATCTTCTGAACTTATCGATCAGGAAGTTCATAAAGAATTGAATATTTTTATGTTAGTCTCAAAAATATAACCGACCAAAAAATAAAAATAGTTTATCCTAGAATAAATACTATAACTCAAGTTAAAATTCCCCATCTCAAACCAAAAAGTATCATACTCACGAACGCAATCGCCGTCAGCGACACTCGACTCGCCCAATTTTCACTTCTCACTCGTGAGCAAGTCTCTCTCTCTCTCTCTCTCTCCCTCTCCTTCTTTTAGTCGTGTCTCACTATATATATATGTACGACGTACAAAGCCCCGCGTGACAGTTTCATCCTTCCGCGCTCGCACCTTAAACTCGCCTCCCCTAAGAATGGCAGTTTAATTTCGCTCAGCGCTTGCGGCCACTTCGTTAGCGTTGTACGTGGGTTGAAATTGATAATCGAGTCGGTTGTTAAAAAAGATAAGGTTTTATACGTCGGCGTTGTGAGAGAAAATTTGAAACTACTTTTTGAGATAGAAAAATTTTTTAATTCTGTAAATTTGTAAATTGATATAACATATACACACATATATAGATATTTTAATTAAGATCATTAAAACGTACAGCATTGTAGCAACGTAATTCGAATTTCAAACAGAATTATGTTTAATTAGACATGGATTCGGTCTACTTAAGTACACATTAAACATACCGAAGTGTTTCGTACAAGTGCCACTATTAATTTATAATTGGGGTTGGTATACTCGTAATTCAGAAATTTTACAAAATGAATTTAATCGGCATTTAATTTTTCACCATCACCGTTACTGTTTTAATTTGTTTCCAATAATTATTGAATTTCTACAACTAAAGATCCACTCCGTCGCTTAAAACTCTAACTAGAATCCTATAATCAAGTCTGACAGTCTCTTGCTCCATTCCCCCCTTTTTTTCTTTTACCCCCACTGACACCATTACCCTTATTCTTAATATAAATCTTCTGCACCTTTTACACCATCCATTGTCGCTAAGAAGCCATCCATCCAATCTAAACCCAATCACCATTTGTCAAGCAAGATAATCGTGGCGTTTTAAGCTAAGTCAGTATACTTAACTGGTCCTCTTCGCTTCGTGCCAAATAGCAACGCGACTCGTATATTCATTTGTGTAGTATGGTTGTAATAATGGTGCTTGACGAATGGTTACGTTGTTCGGTGAAAATGCGCCTTAGCTTGGGGGGAAAGAAGGGAGGTTTTTCGTGATTGGCTGTCTATTGATACTAATTGCGAGCGCGCTTGGATTTAATCGTTTCGCATAATCTCCGCAGGGGGGATGGTTGCTGTTGTGTGAATTCTTGTGTATGTGTTGAAAGGTGGGCGCGGTTTTAATTGCCCTGAATTATCAGCTAACAAGGAGAAATTGTTGTGTTAGTGATCTTTGAATGCTGAAAATTTAAAGTAGATATATTGAAAAATCAGTAAAATAATAATTATAGCAAATGAAGAGCCTCTTAAGGTTTGTTTTAATTGTTAAAGTTTCTCTTTAAATAGCAATTATTATTTCAAGTGTAAAAAAATAAAATTAAAATATTTAGTTTATTAGTTGTACTTATTAAAATGTTAATTATATTGAAGGGACCTTTCGAAAAGAATTTGACCTAAAACATAAAAAAAATTTGACACCGATTTTAAATCTTTAAAAACTTTTTTAGGTTAAATTTTTATTAGGTTAGACTTAGTAGCCTTATATGGAAAAGAAAGAAAATATAAAACAATTTGTGTCTTTGAAGTTGTGTCCAGGAAACACTTTGCAGCAGGTTACATAGCCAAACTTAATGTTTTTCGAGTACTTTTAATCCTACTAAAGCAGGATTTTAAAACTTGAAAGAGAAGATCATTTTGCCTATCTTAAAGGGGATATACTTAAAATATAGCTTGTTCTGTAAGAAAACCACCAGAAAGTTAGTTTTCTACAATTACAATGTTATAAGTATAAATCATTGTTATTTTGTTCATTAAATTTAAACAAATTTTAATAAATATACGCGTACTATGAGTATTTCACTGAGTTTTGCAGCGCATGAATTACGGCTACCATTGGATACCATTATACGCATCGAGAATCATTTTGCTTCAAGCTTAACCATCAAAGCTATACCTACTCAATGACAGGTAATCTGAAGCAATAGGATTCAATTACATTAGCTCAGTATTTTTCAAGTGTTACATTATATATATTTTAAAAGGCGCGGGTGTACCGAAGTATTATGTTAGTGTAAGAGCCGTCAGAACTTACGAATACACTCGGCGCTCCAAACGCCAACGTCTACGGATTTACAACCTTAAGGTGCCCGATATATTCAATTCAGAAAATGTACGTGATAAAAGATCTTTCATCGGAAAAAGTAGTAGGTGTCAGAAAGTTAACGTTAAGAATACAGTATATCTGAGCTGTCAGAGTGTCCAGCGAAGGGTATCACCATGTTTTCGATTTATCAAATTTTTGTATATATATTTCCGTAGTATATGAATTTATCAAGTATTATAATATTTCAAAATTATTTTGTCTTCACTTTGCAGTGACAATTCTATTCAGCACATTGACTACTAATTAAATTCAAGAATTATTGATATAAATTTAATTAATACAATACAATATTAATTCCGCAGACAACCACTCGTTCACTTTCTTGAAGCAACCTCCTTGATTCCCATCTCTCCGGGCAATCGCGATCTTCAACCGCTTTCGTGTCTCGACTTAATCAAACCGCGTCATCGACAAAGACTAACTCTATACAGCTGCTAAATAATTCTCGCAATTAACGGAGCTCGCCGAAAATTGCCGAGTGGCAGAGTGCTGCAGACTTTCTCGCGCGAGTATTTAAAGAATTTCAGTGAACCTCGTCGCGCGCAGTAATTTCCGAAATTGCTGCGAGCGAAAGAGAGGAGTTGAAGAGGCAGCAAAAGGTAGAGAGCGAGAGAGTGAAGAGGCTTTTATTGAGATTTATAGGGGAGTGAAAGAAGCTTGATGAAGAATCGCTGCGCTGATATGCGGCCACACGAGCGCTCTTTCGGCTCTTCTTCCACGAACGCTGCGGTGAATAGGATTTGAACGCTTTTGAGCACGGGAATGATTTACAATATTGTGAGCAGCTGTTTCCAGTATTTTCTGTATTGTTTTTATTTTTCATTTTTTTTCCCTGAAGAATAATCATTCAGATCTTGAATTAATGTACATAATTGTAGTTGATTATATAATAAGATAATATGTTGCTATGGACGAAACCGTTACAAATTAATTGAGAAATCTACAAAATTAGCGAATTCTTTAAGCGTAAAATAATTTTATAGAAGAATTTTATGTAAAGTATTAGAATCGTACTATTCAGCCACGACAATGACCTTGATGATGAATTCAGTCGATATGTTTCCTTTTATCCTACAACATTGCCGATTTCCACACCACACCGTAGTCGCAAAACAACCAAAAGTATGCCACTTACCTAACCGTACCAACGACTGACAAATCGCATCCGTACAAAGGGGAATCGTCGCGTCGACTCTACAAACACCCAACAACCGAGAAACAAAGAGAAAAAGATGAAAAGAGAAAAAGAAAGAGAGAGACCACTTACACAGCTTCCCTTTGCCCAAAAGATGAAGAAAACGCGGTGCCGCGCGGGTGGTTTAGAAACTCGACTCCTAGCAGTTTGTTAAACGAGGAACCGGACTCTCCGCGTCGTTATATATTGAATCGCCGCGTGCTCTCGAGGACACTTTCGATCGTATGTACACGTGGATATGTGTGTGTGTATGCGTGGGTGGGCGTATCTACGTGTACGTATATCTGTGTATAACAGAGACTGATGTGGGCGCGTAATACTGTTCGTAAATAGCTTCGCGCATTGACTTCACGTTTAGCTTCGGGTTACTGTTTGGATGTTCGTTGCTCGTGACGTTTATATAGAGTTTACCGATGAGTGTAAATTCTGGTTCCATTGTAGAATAGTTTTTAGCTGATTTCACATTGGGAATAGGATTAATATACAATAGCATGTGTGTATTATTATACTAAAACTACTGGGTAAATATGTTAATAGAAAGTTTAGATATTTATTTTGCTAATCCTCGATAAATATATTGGTGAACTTGTATCGTAACTTTGGTCAGTTCTATGATACTTGGTATAATCCTTATTTTAAGATATCTCGGTATCAAAGTTAAAACATAGTATTTGCAATGGAATAATACTTCTTCGAGTATTGATCTTTAACCAAGCATATAGATAACTCTTCTTTTGTATACTTAAGAATAACGTATAAATACTTAATGTTATCCCTTATTACTTTGGTTACGTAACACCATGCAAGTAATAGAGCGCGAAATTCAAATAGCATTAAGGGCAAAATTTCCAAATGTTCTTATTCAATTACTATAATCCATTGCAGCAAAACTACTTATCCATTCGCACGAGAACTGACTAAATCATTCTATTGAGAATAATTCTCATGTCGACCTGATAACCCCTTCCAAACTGCTTGTCTAGCCCCAAAACCTGCGTAAACTTCGTTCCTTCTCCGTCCGCGACTTAACATACACGCATATATACATGTCTCCACTCTCATGCGCCTAACGCGATTACGGGCTAACTGTAACCAAGTATTCTCCCACCTCTTTCCTCACTTCTATAACTACACTCATATACGCCTATACACATATATATATATATATATATATATATATATATATATATATACACCGCGTTTGCCTCTCGCGCGAGTGTTAAGTGAGTGACGTTCGAATAGAGTTGCGCACAATACGTCGTAAGTCCTCGAGAATTTGCTTGGTAGGTATACCGTTGCGATTTGCATTGAGCCGAATTGTGTAAAGTAAAACGCTGTAGGTGTATAACATTTGTGTATATATGTGCAAGCTTCGTTTATGACTGTTCATGCAAATGAATATCGCGCCTGGGGAGTAATAGCAGTGAGTTGTAGTTGGGCGAGGGGAGGCTGAGTGACGAGGTATATCTAGGTGGTGTCGTGTATATACTGGATTAGCTACTACTACTACTACTACTGGCTTGGATATATTTTACCGCTATGTGTCAGTTGTGCATCCCAGTCAAATGTGATTTACTCCCGAGTGACTGCGTATATGGAATTTCGTGTGTTAAGATTGTTCTTGCGTTATATTGAGTTGTGTTATAAATGAACAGATTGGGTTTTCGTCGAAATGACGTGTTTTTTATCAGTACCAAAGAATGTATGTTATTTGTTTTTATTACTTATAGGTGAATTCACAATAGTTTTAACTATTGTGTATACAAGTCTTTTTATAACTGCATGGAAATTCCCAAATGTATTTCAATTACTTATAAATTTCTTAGCAAGAATAGAGATGGAACTACAATAGAAGAGAAAATAAATCTTAGATAAGGCAAAATGTATAGTCCACGTTAAGCCGTATCTGTAACATGTATCATGCAACATGTACTTCGTTGCTGGCTAAATAGTCTATTGTTTTGTTAAATTTTTTTTAACGTACATTTCTATTTTGGTTTAAAAATATTAGCAAGTTAATATTCAGCCTTATGCATAGGTATTATTAATTATCAATATATAAAAAATAAACTTTTGTAACGAATTACGAAAGTTAATCATTTAAAGGGCAAAATTCAATTAAATTTAATGAATTTACGTTTCTGGCAATTATTTACAGAACCCTTGAAACAAAGTGTTCTTAAAAACACTTCAATGCTACTGCCTGTAATTCCTAAACTTCGCGTAATTAAAATCTTCATATACGTTGTGTATTCACTTAAAGCACAGAAAGTAGAATATTAAATCGTGCAAGTTTCTTTAATTGCACAGGCAAACGAAAAAAATACCTTGTTCTAGGGGTCCAAACTACGATTCCTATAAATTTTGATCTGAACACAAATTTAAAGCACAAAATAAGGGTCAAAGGGCTAGAGATTAATAACTATTTGCCTGTTTGAACGAACAAAATCTATAAGAAACTTGTATTTTTTACTTTTATTGAAATACATCAAAGTGTGAGTACGGACACTACATACATCGTTGATTTAAAAGATACAAAAAATACATCTTTTGATTCCTATTTTTTACTTAAAATTTGTGTTTGGAAGATCAAAATACATATGGATAAACTGAACCCAAAGCCCAGCACAAGCTATACCTTTTTGGTTTTAACCTTGTATTCAGTAACAATCTATTTTAAGGGTCACTTTCTGTTTTCCCGGATTTATTTTTACAAATTTCGAAAAATTCTATTTTTCTTAATACCTCATAATTATCTTGATATATATGAAACAATCGAAAAGAACCTTCATTAATCAATACCCGGGAGCTCAAATCATTTATCCATCCCCTTAAGTATCCCAGACATAAAATAATATTTTCTCACAAAAAAAGAAAACGCAAACGGTTGTACCTCCCACCAATTACCCCTTCCCTCTACACACATATATATATACACATCCCATCGAACCTTCATCGAGCGATTGTTCTCACTCTCACTCTACCACGAGTCAAAGAAACCCCCACGTGAATTAGCTGAATACAGACAATAGCAGCAGTAGTAGCAACAAGGACGTGAGAGAGAGTGAGAGAGATCTCTCACGAGACTCTTGGCCTTGGACGACAATACTTGTACGTATGTACGCGTGTCTCAATGACGTCATCATTTCCGCAATAGAGTTACGAGTATGGCTGTGTGTGTATGTGTGTGTGTAAGAGCGAAGCTTTTTACTTGCGATAAGGAGCGACCACCGGGCGAGACAATGGCTTGCTGGCTTTAAAAGAGTTTTCTTATTTTTTCGAATAGAAGGGTAAATACGGTAGTGGCAATTGCCAGGAATGTTGATTCTTTTTTTTCTATTTTCTTTCTTTTTTTCTATTTTCTTTCTTTTTTTTTAATAAATTGCGTGATGGCCTTGGGGCGAAATGTTTTTCTGGTGGTTGTTGTTTAGATAATGCAACTTTTTGTGTAAAGAAAGGAGAGAATGGAAACGGAACAATTGCTATTCAAGTTTTCTTTTCATTTTGTGGTTTTTATATTTATATATGTGTATAAGTAAATATTTCTATATGTTTTATATTCATTAAATTAATTAATGATACAATATCGCAACTGGGTGAGAGAATTGAACGGAATTCAGTAGGAGAGTACAAATGTTTTACGAAATTCATAAATTTTATACAGACAATTTTATAATGAAAAAACAATATCAATATACGTCAATCATAAATATGTACATAACAATAACATTGTTCTCCTGACATAAAAATTATAATTGTTTCTACTCGGGATACATACAAAGGCCATAACGAAAAATCACAGGCGTCAAAGTCAAACGCGAACCCGCGCGTCACCAAACCATCCACAGATCGAATCCAAACGTTTCACCCTGATTGACTTCTCTCCCGCAATCCCTTCACACACAACACTACACATATGTATAGCTGTGCTCGGTGAGCTGTAATATAAAGCCATCAGTAGCCTTGCACGCGTGTATGTGTGCTTTCGGAGTTAATAACGCGTGCTATAAAGCGCCTGCTGAAAAGAATTTTAATTAAAGGTAGGGGGGAGAAATGGATAGGTAGAGAGAGAGAGAAAAAAAATCTATAAAGTTCGCGGGCATGTTGCGTCGTAAAGTTTCTCTATCGCGTATGTGGGGCTTGTTTTTTCTTGGATAAGGTGGGAGAGTGTAGAGGTATCTTATTGGAAATTCTTTGAAGGTGGTTTGTGATGTTCGTTTGGATGTTAATATATAAGGTATGGGGGTGAAATGTTAAGCGGTTGTTTGACAATATTGGAAAGTTATTGTCTTGTAAAGGATCATAAAAGCGATTGAAGATTGGATGTTTATAGGTGGAACTGAAATTAATTACAAATAGAAAATCCAGATTAGAAATTTATTGTACTATAGGGTAGCAAAAGCTGAAGAAAATTCATGCAACGAGCTTATTCCAAAGTTTCACTTCCTTTTGTGATTCGGAAGAGCTTTGAAAATAATTGAATTTTTCGATTGGAAAAGTTTTCGGAATTTTGGGCCAAATGAACTGTTTTGAGATTATTAGACAATTAAAAGAAAAGCGAGTCACAAGAGTCACATTTTACTGTAAATTCCGTTACGCGAACTCTTTAATTTAATTTAAAAAATCCTCTTCGTGCCCATTTTCATAATAATAAAAATTGCATTTTTTGCCCCTTTCAACTGTCAGCATATATCTTTTTTTTTGTCTCATCTCTCAATTCTCCGTTTCACTTCACATCCACCGTTATTTTTCCACTTGATCTCCCACGACACACTGCATATTCATAAACACTAATATTTGCCTAATATTTCATTATTATCACTGATTTTCTAATTGAACTCTCTCGCCCCCTCTCGCACATTGATATAGTTTTCACGCCTACACGCGTGCGCGCGCATCTTTGCCTTTTTTTTCGAGAATGTATACGAATATGCTAAATAACTTTCTCTTTCATGTTTACTCCAGCGTTGTTTCCCGCATCATCGAAGTCCACCAACTGCTTTTTCTGCTTTCTTTCGCTTGTGTTTGCGCTTTTTCCCCTCGCTCTATTTGTTTTTATATATTGACGCTATATATGCGCTTTGTTTCTTTCTCTTTTTATCAGTTTCGTAACCCCCTCCCCCCCACCCGCTCGCCCACGTATGCGTACGTATATGTGTATCAGTTTTTTTGTCTTTCACGCACGTGCTTTTCGTTTATTCTTCTAATATTGTTAGTAGTTTCAATAGTAGTTGGCATATTTTTGTCTAAAAAAATTGAAATGAATGTTTGAAATAAACTTTTGTATTGATATAACAACCAAAGCTTTCTAAACATATAAAGTTTGCGTATAGATACACAGTTTTTATATACTTATATTTACAAAAATAAACTATTAGGAATATTTTTGTACTCATTTTATTTGTATACTATATAAAGACAAACAATTAAACTTAAAAAAAAGAACTTTTCTTAAATCATTATTATATGAATAAGAGTATGATTAATAAAGCAAAACTTTGAAATAGACTGTCTGAATGAACTTTACAAGGCTTTCGTGACTAAAAAATTAACGCAGAACAATTGTAATCCGGATAGATTACTATCTGACATTGAAGAAATCTGACAAAAAACGCATGTATATAATAATCCGTATAACAAGAGCCATCCGTTCGTAAAATTTTCCAGAGGCAAAAACCGAATTGCCTCCAATCCAATCGAACGCCTCCTAAAACAACGTTGCAAACCCCTTCGATCCCTTCCTCCACCCGAAAAGCAGCTCAGATCCGCGCGAACTATTTGCCCAGTGTTCGCGAGGCACGCGACATGGTATTCTGGAATTTTTCAATTTCCCGCGGCTTACGCCGCCTTTTTCTCGCGATACACGCACGCGACTATATACGTGTATAAATAAAGTAACGCACGTGTAAACACGCGGCAGGATTAACGTGAGTGAAAAAAAAAGAGTTCTGCGAATTTAGAAGAGGGTGAATCCTTTTGTTCGTGATTGTATTGGTTGTACAGTTTGGGTGTGTATAGGTAACGATTGAAAAGCACCAGCGGTGCGTGCGGAATTTCTCGGTCAAGAGGTTTTTACGGTTATAGTGTACAGGGTAAAGGGCTGAAAAAAAGAGTTTTTTTTTAAATTTTTTAAAAAAAGTGCAATCTATATGGTTTGTTTATTTATTTAAATAATGTACACTAAATTACAACGTAGTGTACAATGTTTACATTATAAAAGTAATCTAGCAGAGCAATTTTTGGTTATTGAATATAAATATTTAACAGTGTAAGATCATTTAAATTTTAACAATATATAAAATTTTAATCAATTATGATCGGAAAGTTTAATTTCCATCGTGCCCGAGTACGATGCTGGTGAAGTTAATGAAAAAATATGTATTGTACATTTTCGTGGAAGTTGTTGACGTATTTCTTGCTTATTCATTCGATCTTATAGGGAGAAATCTTTGTTGTGAAATTCTTTGAAATTTAATAAAGCTGAGTGGGTGAACAAAGACTGATAATATTTCTCAAGAATTGTCCTAGAAGTTATTGCATGGATTGGTAAATGTAACGAATGAAGAAAAAAGTAAGATAAAACACGTATACTGATGGTACGTAATTGGACAATGATTGACGGAATTCGACAGCTTATCTGAAGCAGAAATTTAACGCGATAGGCAAGGTTTTCATGTAATATAGTAAGTGCTAATAATTTTCCTGAGTGATAAACTGATACTAAAGTTTACAATAAATAAAAGAATTGAATAATTTCTATGGAGGATTCTAAAAGTGCAATATATTTATTACGAAACTTCGTGGTTGAGATGGCGTTCAGATCGTTTATATTTTTGGGAAATTGAAGTTATTCTTTTGTTTATTATTCATAGCGAAGATATATATCGGTAGTGTCAATATAAAACTTCAACAAAAAAAATCTCTAAATATCAAACAAAAGACAACTCTCTCTATTATTTTCACGTTAAAATCCAAAAAATGTATATTTTTCACGAAATAACTCATAGATATATGAGTTTTAAACAAGCACTTTTTCAAACAGTATAAGCTTCGAAAGGTTTATGGGAAAAATAATCTTGGAATGTGTGGTTCATGTATTCCTGTAAACCGTATATGTGTGTGTGTATAAATATATAGAAAAAATGAATGGTTAAATAAAATGCTAAGCTCCATTTACATTTGAAATAAACAAGAGAAACTAAAATAGAAGGATATTTTAGTGTTTAATACCGTATAGATAAATTTTCACAACTCACACACATATATATAAAGAATAAAACAGCAATAAGCTACAAAAGCATACACAATTCAATTGATAAAGTTTATTCCAAATACTATAATACTTTGCTAAAAATATTCTCGTCATATCCGCCTGTTTGACAGCTCGCTACGACTAATATTGCATATTCTATTTCAAACGCACCCATTCGACTCGGCGTCGCCCATCAATTCACAATATCCCCATAATTCCGCCGTCCCATTTCCTCCTCTATACCGCTCGTCTCTTGCAAAATCCACATACGATGTCTCATATATACGCGAGAAGTGAGATCACGTTCGCAATGTGTATGTGTGTGTGAGAGAGAGAGAAGGAAAGAACGAGAGAAAAGACGACAGCTAGAGAATATCGGTATTTCCACCGGCGCTTACCGTCGATTCGTCATTTAACCTTGCCGACTCCCTCATGATTTACGCCAGACCGGGGAATTAGCTCTTGAGGGAGACACGTAGACATACACACACATATATATATAAACACACATATGTATGTACAGTGTAAACATACGGATGTCCCAATTACGAGCGCGCTTTGATTTACGCCGCGAGTGGGGGAGGGGGCGCACGCCTTAAAGTGCTGTAACACATATATAGTAGTGACTGGGAATCAATTTATGTTTCGCGTATTGATTTTTCGAGAGGGGTGGGGTGGAAAAAGGAAACCGAAAGGTAATGAATTTCGAGAGTTCGTAATAAATGATGAGTGTACTTGATGTGTCAATGGGGCGGAGGGTGAAGTGAGGAGGTGATCGTTGAGTTTTTTTTTTGGGGGGGGGGGGGGAAATGACAGTTACGGTAATGAAAAGCGATATACATATAAATCACATTTGCGGCATTGAATGACGATCGCTGTGAATAGGAAGAAATATGGTTAAAGAAAGCTATATCGCGCTTTAGAAAAAGTCAAATATTTATCGTAAGAGATAATTTTTTAATGTTGTAGATTGTGAAAATTTGTATATATTATAGTTGGAAATATATTAAATAATAAAGAATAACCATCGTTTTTTTTAAAAAAGGGATGACAGGATGTTATATAAATAGGATCAAAATTCAAAATTTTCTCGGTTATAAAATGAATATTTTGATGTGGTAATTAATTAAATAATTCATACGTAAAATTGCGAATAAATCAATAAAATAATAATTGAATTATTGAATGATCCAATTAATTACAAAATAAATGATGTTCCAATTAGTTTCCTAACTTCAAAATTTGGAATTCAAATCAATTATTTAGTATAAAAATAATATGTTACGCTTTTTGAAAAATATTCTTAATAAAAATTATAATAATTAAGACTAAAATATTTTTAGATTTCCGTTTCTTTGAAAAAAGTGAAGCATGCTCAGCGCGACCGGATATGACTATAGTTTCGATAAAAAAAAAATCAATCCTATCAAAAGGTTTTTAAAGTAGGTGTATGCCTCTGATTTTATGATTTCCCCTATTAGACATCATTATTCTTTCTTTTTTTAATGTCATTAACACGATCTTAGACGTGCATCTCGAGTCATAATTATCATAACGCGTCACTTATCAAAAGCTGAAACGAAATTCAAAAGCTTGAAAAACTCTTCAACTCAACTGACTACCTCCCCTGGTTCAGCAAAAACAGATATGTAACTAGGTCAGACCTCATCATCGCCTCTTCTTCATCCAACCACTCGAACGCCACCTTATAACATCCTCATTTGACTCTTCGAAAATTCATCCACGAAAAACCACGGGAAATCTCGTCATTTTCTCTCTCTCTATCTCTCTTCGCCCCCCCCCCCTCCACTTATTCGACCAAACACTCAACCCTACAGTCAGCGATGTATTGCGAATTTCGCATGGAAATTGCTGGATCGGAATTAACGAGGCTTTGACGGGGCGGAAAAAGGCACGTGTGTCCCTCTGGAGATGACGCGAGGATTTCCTTGTCCTTCTCTCACTTTCGTATTCATGTAAAAAAAGATTTTTTTTTATTTATTTCAAACGCGTGTGATGGTCGCGATATTTGTAGTGCTCTTTTTTTATCATAGGGTTTGTAGGATTGTGACAGATTGTAGAAAATTTTGTCAAAAGTATGCATTTTTTAAAGGCATAATACACCCTGAAGATCTTTTTTTATGCACGCGAAAAATACTAAAATTTGATTCTATTTCAATAAATAGTTTTTTTTAACAACAGTATTTGCTTTACACGTATAATGTTAGTATTTTCTGTTGATGTTGAGATTGATAATACATTGAAAGCCCTTTACTATGGTAAGCGTTTTTAGTGCAGCTCGAAGTGACTATAGGGGATAAAAATATTTTAATATCGAATTTGTAAGGTATAGAAGAAAGAAGCATTCGATAAAAATTCAAGTTACCCAAGAAAATCTAAATAAGAAATCTAATTGAAAATTCTAGAGAAAAAATTTTACGAGGAGAATGAAATCTTTACGTATTATCGTAACACAAAGAAATATTGATTGCTTTTTTTAAGGCTATGCCCGTTTTATGATTTGGTTGTAAAAGATCCTGCAAAATATGTATTACTTTGTAACACAGTAATGTCCCATAGTGCGTGTCATAACTATTAAAAAATTTTAATAAGTACGGTTTCACAATTTTTATATGGAGTTTAGAACAAAGAGTTTTAAAAATACAAATATACTGATATGATATCTTCGTTGCTCGAGTTCGCCCTTACCCCTAGGCTTGTTAGTTGGAATAAGTTAACTCATATGAAATTCGATACGAATCATCAACCCAACAGATTTATACATATTTCAAGTATACATATTTACATATCATATCAAATATATACAACGTTTGTGCATGATAAATAAATAAATCAATATAATTTTCGTAATTGAACATTCATAAACAAACGAAAAACGAAATTAAATTTTCAACGGTTCGTAGCTTATATAATTTTTATAATAAAAAAGCATTTTTTTTAAATGTATATTTTTCATATACTAAAAAGACTTTTGAAAAAAAATAGATATCTTAAATATATTGTATATACGTTAATTACATTTCCGACAATATAAAACATATGAAATAAAAGCTAAAAGTAAGCTTTATGATGCAAATTACCATTATTTACTCGTTGATATTTTATCAAAATTGACAAACGACTTTGTCCAAGTAATTGATATTGTACATTATCTGTGCCAAAACATTCAAACATATGTAGCTTATCCCAACAAATGATATGTTGTCTTTGATAGTCTTAACATTTACTCACGGCACTGTAACATAACGCTCTACACATAAAAGAATTCCAGTTATACATATTATTATCAGACATTTTTTAATTTCATATTATTTTTCATCCCCAACCAAGAAACCAAAATTTCCAAAATATTAGGTCAACAGAAAAAACTACAAATTATCCCGAAAAAATTCAACTTTTCTTTCATTCCTTCTCCGACAAAAAAAGCACAAAAACTCTCTGCCGACTATTGTCCACCCTCGAAACTATATACAGCCACACTTGAATGCAGTCCTGCGCCACGTGCGCGCGTCGCATTCACCGCGCCACTTTTGCTCACCCGTATATACCCTCGAAAAAGCCAACCGACGTATAATTGAGTGGACCCTTTCTCTCTCTCTCTCCCTCTCTCTCGATTTGTCCTCACAACCGCTACGATCGATGTTGCTCTCGTTCACTTCCTCGCCTCTCTCTCTCTCTCTCTTTCTCTCGCAGGATCAAACGCAGCAAGATTAAAGGGCAAAAAAATTGCGCTCTCCTTTGAGTGCTACTAGCCTCAGGCTGTGACCCGAGAACGTAAGAGCAAAGAGCGAAGACTTGTTCATTTTTATCGGCTCTGTGTTTTTCCGAGCTTCGTGATCGATTCACTAGTATGCAACCTTTGCAATGTGTCCTGAATGTATATATATATATATACATAGTCAGGTGCGTGTGTTTTTGAATTTTTAAGTCACCGCGGAATTAACTGAAATGGAATATTGGAATTGCTAGTGTGTATATATATCGGGTGAATTTGAATTCTGCAGCAAGTGCAGTTCACTTCGAATAATGATATAAAATGTCGCGTTGGATTACCGGCAGCTGCGCGAGGAGATCGGATAAATAGATGTAGTCGGAGTAGCGAAGGTTGTAGAAATATATAGTAGAAATGCTGATATTTCATGGAACATATATATATACGGCAAGAGAGTTAGTACGAGATAGCATCTTCTGTGTGAGTTGGATCGATATATAGATGTGAATTTGTATAATCTTTGATAAAGAAAACTTTATATGTTAGTTGATCTAGTTGAAATAGCTCTAGTTAGAAATATATTTATCGTATTTGAAATATATCAATAAGTATATGGATATTTAAGAGATCTATGAATGTAACCTCTTTATTAGCACCAAAATTAAAACTATTTTATAACAAAAATATCATAGAAACTAATTCATCTATATATGAAACATATATACAGAGTATTATTAGAATACAAATAGATGTATTGTATGATAATATGTTATAATACAAAAGTAAGAATTGCAAACGATATTATCTGCAAAAGTGTATACATATGTGGAAAATTGTATTTCCAGCATGACAATATAATATGATATTCTCCAAATATGATTATAAAAGATAATGTATCGCGGTGGTAAAGATTTTTCTTTTTTTTTTTAAATTTTAATCAAACTTTTGTTGTTTTTTATATAAATATATTTTTCTTCCTTGAAATATAACTAGAAAATGACGACGAGCAACTGGAAACCAAGGAATGGTGACTGTAAAATGTTGCAAGTCACGGGCCCTCATTCAAGCCAGGCACGACGGTCACTTTTTATTATTAAGAATGACGGTAACTCACTAGTAACAATATAATATATATACACTTTTTCTTACATTACATATAGCCAACCTATATCATTGATTTTTTGCTACCAAAGTTTGAACATCAATTTTAAAACGCAAAGGACATTTTTTTATCCGTCTGGGCACCCACCATTGTGAAAATACCGCAAGATTGATGATTTTTAGCCATTTTCACTTATTATCCATCTTTTTTTGTTAAGCCGAATAAGTTGGATTGCATTTTTTTTTAAACACTTGTGTAAATTAATATTATAGACAACATATATAAATATATATATCGTACAAAAAAATCACTGGCAATTCGAAATCCCATTACTACCATATATCTTACGACAAAAATCCTCGTGTCAACATCGAAATTTTCTCACGACAGACATTTACGATTCCGCGAGCAGCCGGCGCTAGAATTAATCGTTAGGAAAATTGTCCGACGGCGGAAGAGAGAGAGAATTTTTCCGTAAAACCCGATTACCAAGGCACAACGAAATTCCCGCGGCTTTAGATGTTGGATGTATTATCCACTTTTCGTATATATATAATATCCGTTTTTTTTTAAAGTAGGCCAAAACTTTTCTTCGGTTGAAGGGTTAAAGACCCGGAGGAGGAACAAGTTGGTCGTCTCGAGAATTGAATGAATTAATTTGATTGTTTTATGAGCTCGTGCTGAAAGGGTTATTTTAATACTGGCGTTTGAATAGAAATATAAAATGTGAAAGATAATAATGTGATAAGTAAGATAATAATTGTTGAAAACTATTCAGGAGACACAAATTTTGAATAACCTGTTATCTTGAGTGGAAAGACAATCAAGAAACTTTGTGTATTGTTTTGAATGGTATTTTGTAAATTACTGTCAAAATTTCTCTACCACTAAAGACGTAGAAAAGTGAATGCAATCAGTGAAGATGCCGAAGTTTAGTCAGACTCGTTCTAGAATTTTACTTTTATTTGTTTCTATATAGCGTAACAACATGAGAATGCCAAGCACCACATTCGTTTATATATTTTAATAAACAAATTAACATAATCCTACATGTGTATGTATATATATTTCCCTTTTATGTTTTTGTTTTCTTTCTGTTGTTACAAATAAACAAATTCACAGTCAAAACAAAACCATAAACGTCGCCAATGACCCTTGTCCTATAATTTCTCCATATATACGTAAGCCTAAGCAACACGCGACACTCACACACACACCAACCAATATCCAAATCTTTCTAACCAAGAAAATCCAGATCACGCGTTCTGTCCCCAGAGTCAACGTCGCGCGTTCGATTAGACGCTAATGGGATTTGTTACCAGTGGCGATTCGTGAAAAGGGCGCGACAGGCCAAATTTTCTTCGTACACTGCTCTTTTTTTTGTAGGTTATGTCCGTTCTTGTATAGTACGTGAGGGTAAGGGTAAAAGATTGTTTCGAAGGCGAAGAGATCCAGCCGATACGTTTTATTGGCTCTGATTGTATTGACTCGACGGGCGTCCGAACCTCGTGTACTATATATATATATATATATATATACTAACTGTATGTGTGTGTGGCCCGAGGGACAAGAAGAGAAAAGTTTTGTTTTCGACGTATCCGGAATTTCGAAATTAATGGATATACGTGTACTGTGTATGTATATATATTTGATGATTCTACATATTATATACAGAAAAGTTTAATATACCAGGGTTGAAATTTTATCAGAGCGAAGAGCGTTTTATTTGCACAATACACTGCGAGTCGCTCGTGGTTATAATCCGTGTAAATTTCAAATATTTGTGAATTTTATCAAAGCTTTGTATTTGTTACATATGCATATACAATATAATATATATATTTGCCAGAGAAAAATACGAAGTTAAAAAAAATATAAAGGAAAATACACTTGTCAACGTTCGACCGTTGCACGTAATTTAATACCCTTTGAACAAATTAAATGTATTATACATATATATTGAAAAACAATATTCTTCTGGTATACCGTAATTTTCTTTATTTTTTATTTTTTCAAGATCGAATTACTATACACTGATAACTCACTCGTTTCATTCCGTGTATATATATAATAAAACTCATCCCATCGCCTCAAAAAGACGTGCGCGCTGCGCGATATCAGCATTGGAGCCGTCAAAACAATCTACGCGACAGGCGAAATAAATCACTCGCGTGAAAATCAAAGCCATTACCGAGATACCATCTTGCTACTGCTGCTACTGCAGTATAGTACAAAGTGCACGTTCCTTTTTCGGTAATGTACTCGATCTCTGTCTTTGTGACGCGACGTGATGGAATAACCTGAGGGCGCAAGAGAGAGAGAGATAATTTGTACCAGTAGACGGGAAGTATAGAATTGGTGGTAGTTTTTTGGGAAGCTAATGGGAGCAAGATTGTCGAGGAATGTTTTTCTGAATCGTTTTACGATTTTAATGGGATTTTCGTTGTATTTTGTATGTTGTATTTAAAATGTTTATTTACGCTGATGATAAATGTTGGAAATGAAATTTAAATCTGCTTTAAAGGAATAAAGTCACTTCGTTTAATCGAATTAATTGCATTCTTTGGAATTTTTTTAATTAGTATTTTTATTATAAACAATCCATGATTGTATAAAGTTTTATCGTATACATACGTGCATCTTCTAAGATGTCATACTTTATCGTCTTCTATAACGGAAAGCAACTCTATTTTTGAAGCTTTAGAAAATCAAAAAGTTATTTATTATACTTATCTCTTGATAAAAAGAACACAATTTTGAAATAAATTACACGTATAATTTGAATCATTACATGTGTAATTGAAAATTCTAAAGATAAACACAGATTTTTATTATTAATGGGTATATTGGATGTCTTTTGGTTTATGTTTCTAGAAACGCCTTTAAGACTAAACTTATTTAATTAAGTGCATGTCTTTATCGAACTTCCAGCCGGAGTCGAATACGAAGATGAAAGTTCTATAAAGTGCGAACCTTACAAATTAATTTTTAATATTAGCAAAGCAATATCCAATAATAAATTGTATTTAACTTTTTTAATTATGTTAATTAAAAAAAAGTGCGACGCGATCAAGTAATCAACCAAAACCCCCTCATTTCGCAATATTTACAAAATTTCATGATTAATTTTTTTGATAAATTTTCGCAATTACTTTTCCGCATGTGCCATATCCAAGTGTCAATATTGTATCTTCGCATCACGATTCGCGAATCTCGATAAACAATGAGTGGCTTCATCTTCAATAACAGCGATAAAACTAATTCCCTATTAGCCTAGAGTTTCGATCAGTCGCTTAATAGCAGCGAATAAATAACGTGATTAATCCGAAATTCTTGGCCCGGAATTCAATATCACCTTATCGACTAATTGACTCCAAGTCGGCGTATATAGCCCTCGAAGTCACGGCGTACAGCTTTAATTGTACCGCAGCCAGCAGATGCGCGCGAGTGCAAAGAGGAGAGGATGGGTAGTTTCAGATTCACCTAGTTTACGACTTTCGAAGCCTGTTTATGACTCGTAAAACTACTGAAAAAACTATTCTCTTCGGGATTTTGTTTCGGCAGCGTTTTCTTTTTCATTTAGACCACGGGAATTGCCTATAAAATTCTTTTTAATGGAAATTATTAAAAACTTTTTCCGGAAATCTCGTTCGCGGTAGTATCGATTCTTCGGAGCTGTTTTAAATTACATTGTAGTCGTGGATTCTTGAGAAATCCAGAACTTACGGTTATCAATTATGGTGATATTGATAGTTTTTCAAGTTTGTAATTTAGTTCTATAACTATTTGAAAATTCAATAGGTAATTTTAGGCTATAGCCGAGAACTTCTTCATGTCAATATTTGAATATTATTTGCCTAATGTTGTTTATTAAGTAAACTGAATAGCAGTTATTATTTTATCGTTACTTCGAAGGAAAATATATATACTAAAATTCAAACAGACGACGAGAAACAGAAATATTTGTACGACTCGATAAATGAATTATTTTAGCAAATCGATATTTCAAGACCAAAGCTACTTACGAGTTCTATCAGTTTGAAAATTCTCTTTTAGAAAACCGCATTGCCTTTATAAAGGAACGAGTTGAAAGGGGGAATTATTTATTCTTTACTAAGCATTTCAGCGTACTTAAAATTGCCGATGCATCGGGTTTCCTTCTGTCTCTGATAATTCACTGAAAATGTCGCGCCAATTGACCATTTCTGACATTACTGTGCATAAAAGAGTTTGCTAGTATTTAAAATATTGATAAGTATATTTTAACCACAAAAGACGTCCAAACCAAGCGTTCAACGTCGTTTATTTTCATTTCTCTTCCACTACATAGCCAAAGTATTAGCGAAGAATTTTTTCCATAAACCTCCGATTTAAAATTTTCTCTCGTCCAACCCACTCTATCCACCCGAATTTTTACCAAAAAAAAAATCATAATAAAGAAGGAAAAAAAACCACTCTTCTTCTTTATCTCGCAAAACAAAAAGCTCAGTGTCACGCGGCGCTAAATCTGGCCAACACTCGCACGCGCGCGGAGAGAGAGAGAGTCGATCAAGGACTTCGACCCCCTTTGACAAGTGAAAGTTCCTCGACGCGATATATAGTAGTAGTAGTAGTGTGCATTGTCTCGATATCGACGCTGCGACCAGTAAGCCATTCACGGTGTCCAGACTCTCTCTCTCTCTCTCTCGTACTTTACGAAGTTCGCGCGAACTTCTGCACATAGGGTAGGTTTATTGGCAAGAAAGATAAGGGATGTTGTTTTAGGTTACAAGAGTGGGAAAAGGCTACGGAAAGGATTGAAAAATGAATTTTGTTTGAGAGGAGGTGTAGTTGGAATAGTATTTTTTCTTTGTGATTTTTGTTCTGTTTGAAAATGTACTTCATGAGAATTGATTAAGGAGATATATATAGTTTATGAATTAAAGAAGTTCTTCAAATGGCAATTCGTACAGGGAAATTTTCATTTGATTAATGGTATAGATTGATCGGTTTCATTGTTGACTACTGGTTTACTTTTAAACCCGATAATTATTTTATAAAAATATAATGTTTACTTTTAATCATGAGCATGAAATATTCAATGAACTTGATTAATTTAAATTTTACGATACGTAAATTATGACAAATATATAATTAAATATTACGAAGAATGGTCTGTTTATTAGTATTCTTTAATAAGATATGCAAAATAAAGAATATAAACAACTCTAACATCACACATTAACGTCATACTTAACAAATACTTAAATATTTTTTCGTTACCTTTTATAGTAAGGTGTTTTAAACGAGATAAAATATCTTATTATTTTCAAATACTTAAGGTCGATCTTATTTTCTAAGTCTATTATAATGTCTCTATTAATCTAATGATAAAGGTTCTTTATTACGAAAATAAAGAAAACAAAAAAAGAGAATAATGTAGAAATACAAACAATCAGTGAAAATGATAGCGTTCGAGCAGACATGTACTAAAATTTTACTGATATTTATTTATAGCGTAAAAAATAATAACAATGTATAATCTAACAAAAGCTTTACAGTCTACAATTACCGTGATATCTAACAAAAACATCTTTCCGGCGTCCTTTTTTTTTTAAACCGTGTTTCATTCACTTTTACAAAACCTTATACCCTCTACAAAAACAAAAAGAAACTCGAGAACTACTTTCCCTCATTTTCCTTAATTCGTTCTTAATAACAACGAGCTTTTCCCCTCTCTTATCGCGTTACTCGCACAGCTATCAGCTAATTAGGAGGAAACCTCTTTCACGGGCTTGCTTTAAAAGCTAAAAAATTAAGCGCAGAAAATCCCGAAGCGAGCTCGTGAATGGCTAACGCAGCTTCGGTCCGAAAATTTTTCGGCGGAAATTTAAATGAAGCTTTTTCGGTGCAAATGTTTGAAAATTTTTTTGAGTAGCTCCTCCTTTCAGTTTAACCTTCGGTTCGTTTATTTTCAAGTGCATAAAACAAAAAATACTATTTTTATGTCACGCGAAGAGCCTGTGGCGGAATAATTTTTTCAGTACGCGTTGTATCTACATACGGGTTGTTTCAAAATTCATTTCACACAAAATGTTTTCTTTCCTTTTTTTTTGTTTGATAACAAAAGAGTTAATGGTGGTAAACAAGTCGATGTACTATGAATTCTTGTAGCTTTAAAATATAGATTTGAGAGAATTTTCAACTAAAATAATCATATTAAACGTGTATTTAACGAAATTGCTTCGAAGCGCGTATAAAGTATCTGGAAATTTAAAAATTTTAACTCTCTGGATATTCCACACGAGCTGCATTATGTCATTATCATATAACACACTATGCGCGCGTACCGCAGTGTCGAGAAAAATGCCCCCTTATAAAAACCCACGTACGCGTTAAATGTAACATATGCTCAGCGAGCATGAAAAATCGCAATATGAGAGATTCATGCGTGCGTGGACCGGAATTTCACTGTATTTTTTTTCTTTTTTTTTTAATTATATGAAATATAAGGCCTTGATAATGGGCATTCGAACGTGATATCGTATAAATATGAAAAATGCTAATGATTTAATCATAACTATGACTAATCCAACAAAACCCCCGAACCTTTTTGATTATAAGTAGAACAATTGAAATTATTCATTTGAAAATGCAACCAGTTTATAAAAGCACTTTAAACCGGTTGATTATTCATCTATCGTAGCCCACATCGATACATTTTCAATGAAATATTTTCACAAAAATAGCCAATCTCTCCCATACTATCACAAAAATCAATCAGCCAATGTCCTCGTGCCAAAAAACCACCACCGCATAGTCATCAGTGCAAAATAGTCCAGATATCTGTATATACATATACACAAATCGAGCAGGCTATAACAGCCGTACGTTATGCAACAGCTGCCGAATCTCTTGGCACGAGGTGTTCGCGTGGACTGATTGACGCTTTGGCCGTCACTATGGGACGCGTGTCAAGACGAGCGGCGGTCAGCTCGTCGTATATAGTCGACGCCTGTATTAGCGATGTCCGATTTCACGGATCAGCGAGTTTCGCGAATCGTGGTTGGGGTTGAGTTGGAAATTTCTTCTTTTTTTTCTTCGTATAATGAAATTCGGTTGGGGGTAGATGTCAATGTGTATGCGTAATTTGTAAAGAGGTAATGGGGGTGATGCTGAGATTTTCTCTCTGGTCGTGTATTTTTTTTTAGAGTTTGGAAAAGAAGATATAGAATTTTGTGGATTTTGTGAATTTTTGTGTTTATTATAAATGACATTGTATAAAATAATTGCTAAAACTGTTCGATATTTATTATTACTAATGGTTATCCTTACGAATATCCGTCTAATAACAATGACATACCGAAATTCGGAAAATAATCCTAAACCCAACCCCATCAATATCTGACTTTTATTATTTTGTCAGAATTATTTATTCCAATCTGACGCAAGCAACGAAGATTATCCGGAACTCTGTACATCCGGCACGTCGTGATCCTTATCTAGTGCTATCGCGCTTACTGCTACGACGCTGTATGCATGCCTCGAATATCTCCGAGCTGACAATCCGTGTTTTAATCTCGCTCGGCTCCATCAGTTTCATTTTGATTATCCTAAGATTTTCATAGTATATAGCTCTGAAGTGTTATTATACTTTTCTTGAGAAAAATACCGATGACCAGTGGATAGAGAAATTTGTGTATAGTTTTATATTATATGAGTATAATATAGTAATAATTGTTTATTTAGTTGAAGCAATCTTTCTAAGTTTATAATTATCCTATAGTTAACCTACATTGTATTGCAATGTTGCACATGCTGTATGAAAAATTTTCAAAATATAGCATTTAATAGTATATTTTATAGCCATCTTTATCATAATCGTGTATGCACAGACTACTATAAAATAAGGTTGTAGTCAAATAATACTGTATTTTATAGTACTCAAATGGATATGGCTATTGTATATTTATCTCCTCAGTGTAATAAAAGCGCTTTATAGATAAACCACAACATAACGTTACATAGATAACGTATTTTTAAAGCAATATATTTTATTTTATTCTGGTACAATATAAGTCATGATTTATTCTTTTGTAAAGTCTAAATTATATATTATCAAATCAAATGTAGTAATCTCGACAGATGTCAATTACATAGCTATAATTATGAATGAATCTACGAAAGTTCTAATTAAAATTGCGATCATTCTTAAATAAAAAAAGACCTTTCATAACAGAAACATTTAGTATAATCACGACTCAATGTCTTATCACTACGACTATTATTGCACAGTCATGATTCTTGTATTGCCAGTTAATACTACATTTAAACGACACGTGTAAGTACTAAACGTTAAAGCATTAACTTTAAAGTCACCGATAAGGTGAAATTGATCTTAAATTTTTGTATAGGATCATCCTCAACAATTCATCATTTCTATTATTCGAAGTATATCAGTTTATTAGTACGTAACAATCCAAAATATTCTTGTCACTCGAAAGTTCATTTTCTTCACATACCAACTGCCGCCGCCGCACCAATCCAGGCATGAACCACAACAATCTTGCAGACATGACCGTTCACCTCGCAATTCTCTCGAAATCAATAAATCGTCTCCACAATCCGTGGCATCTCTTCATTCCTAAGACAAAACCCTCCTGTACTACTAAAAAAAAAGAAAAAGAACTCCTAGGCACTCTATCTATACCTTCTCCCTTCAAATAATTGACTTCCGTCCAACTCAGAACAATCCCAATAATCAAACCACTCCTGTTCTTCTCCTCCTTCATTCTTTCGAGCAATACCGCACCTGACCGCACGTCGCACGACGACCGCAGACTGCAGCCTCTTCAAAGACACAAAAGCTCTTTTCATCCCTTTCTCTCCTATCCTTCCACCCTTCTCTCTTTCTCTCTCCCTCTCGCTCTCTTCAGCCACGTCGAAATTCCAAGTATCGCGACCGCATAATTTCCATTCCATTTCACGCGAACGCCGCACGAAGAAACGATGCGCTGCTGTGACGCGCGCGCGCATGGATCGATGCTTCCGGTCGGCAAACGCTTCCTTGATTAGCTATTCAGCGTCAGCAGAGGAATTTGCACGCGCGTACGTACGCTGTATGTGCTAGTAGCTCCTGTCGCGAACGGTTTACGGCCGGATTTTCGCCTATAGATGAACGTGCGCATATAGATGTATTGATTTGCTTTTTCGATAGCAAGGGTGTATTGTTTCACACATTTTTTTTGTTTTTGTTTTGGGAAAGGGAAGGGGAAGGAAGGTTGTTAAAAAACAAAGCGTGGCTGATACGCGTGTGTTAGGAGAGAAATGGAATACTGGGTGTGATTCAATTTTTTTGAATGGAAAGTTGGAAAAAATTTGGAAGCTTTAGTGCCTGGACTAGGGATTTATGGTGAAAATTGAAAAGTCGACAGTTTCTATAGCTTGTTGTTTTTTCTTTAAGTATAATTATATTTGCAGAATATTGGGATATTTAAAATTGATAATGCTGATATTTAGAAAAAGAAAAAACTATTATTTAAAAGACCTTTGAACTAAAGTGAAATGAAAAATTTACGATAAATTGATCAATGGTTAATTTTCACATCTTAGTCTTTTTAGTAAAAATCCACGTGTCAGTATACCATCGAGCACTTTGTTTTTGTGTTAAATGATATCAGCTTCACGCTCTCCATTTTATATTAAACAATTTTTCACAGCAACCGTTACATTATAAGACAATCTACGACATCGTTGCTTTCCATCTAACTGTCAATGTAGTCAAAACTCACCTGGGACAACTTCAGTCTCTCTCCCTTTCATCTCCCCACACTAAAACAAAAATTCCCCTCCATTCCCGTGTTCTACAACTCCCAGCTTTCCCATAAACAAATAACCTTTCGGAAAATTAACGACCGCCATTACACCACTCTATCTCTCTACATAGCAGCCATTCTATTACCAACGTTTCAGCACTATACCTTTCACGCCGTTATATACATTATCAAGAAAACTCGATCCCCGTGTCATCGATCCCCAGGGACATCGTCAGGTGCATTTATCGCTGTGCGACATTACACAATATAGAGCGGATGAGAGAGCAAGAGAGAGAGTGTCTCTGATTGGAAAGCCGGTAATATAGGACGTCCTATATATATATACACTAAAAGGAGTCCAAGCGTTGTCGGACAATGTCACAGGGATGTGTGTCAGGTGGTGCGATGCGACAGCGATATTTTTCGGTTATATGGAGGGGGGGAGGAGAGAAAGACGGGCTAATTTGTCAGGAGGTAGTGCTGACGGGGCTGAAAGTTTACAAATTTTGGGATTTCAAGGATTTTATCTGTGTGTGTGTGTGCGGAGGGAGGCGGTCGGTAGTTTGTTAGAAAATTTATTAGCAGTAGAAAGGTTGCTGTAAATCATTGGTGACATGTGGCGTCGGTATCTATGCCACCCAGGCTTTTCAATTATTTGCGGGATAGTAATCTATCTGTCAAAAAGTATCGTTGTAATTGTTCTTGTCGGTTGTTTATTCGAATCTCTATGAAAATTTTGATCATGGGAACATTGATCTTCTATCAAGGGTGTTTAATCCTTTAATACGAGATATAGATTTGTTCTGAAATAGAGAAATAGGAATTTACAAGAACAATGGATAATTTTTTGCACAATTATAATTTTCTTAAGGATATAATCCAATCAAATGAATATATTTAGCATAAAATGAAACATTTACTATAATGATCTACGATCACTAAAACTTTACTAATTACCTCAAGATTTACTCAAAGGATATTGTTCATTCGCTGCGAGTTTAGCTTGAGAAATCTTTTGTTTACTAATTAACACAATCAACATCGAAGCCATGAAGCTCTATTCCCTATATTGAAGCGATAATCACCTCTGGACTAGGAATTGGCCAAGAATGCAAATGCACTTAATAAGCCGAATAATTGGATTAAGCTGTTAAGCTACTGACACTCGCCCGGTAAACAGACCATCTCAAAGGATTCATAGTCCACCAATGGACGTTTCTATGACCCATTGCGCATCGTTTAGGAATAAAGTATAATTTATGAAATAGAATATAATAGAAATAATCTGTAATTCTCATTTTATAGAAATGAAAAACTGTATGAATATCTATGAAAATCAATTAAAAATTATTCTATTCAAACGTTCATTTGACATATATAAATATAGAACCTCATAGAGACATATACAGCATATATAAATTTATCTTTGAAGTAAAAATAACTGCTTCTTTATTAAATCGACACAATCGTCGTAGTGAACTAATTTCCAAACTCAAATCCTCCGATAGCGCGAACACTTAATCCCTCGGCGTTTTTTTCCGATCGACTTGTTGCGGTGAAAGAGAAAGAGAGAGAAGGAACGAGAGAAAGAGAGAGAGAGAGAGAGAGGGAGAATAGAGAGACAGAAGAGATACCTCCGCTGGTCGACTCGCCGGAAATTGCTTTCTTTGTTTGCGCGTAGCCGGTCAGAAAGTTCGCGATTGAGTTTCCGGACAGTTGCCGCCGCGTGCGGACGTGAAAATCTCTTGTCCCAATCGCCGCAGATAGAAGATTCCACTCTTATTATATCCCTTCGTGTGTACTTTTATGTCGATTAAAAGTATTGGGAGAGGGAGGTATGGTTGAAATTGATTTTCAGTTTATATAGGGTTATGAAAATTGAAGGAAAAAGGGTAATTTTGTGAAGTTGGTATTGCTATAACGTTTATGGCTATATGTATAGAATATGTCGTAAAATAGTTTAACTCTGGGTTACATTAGTTCTGAAGTAACATAGGAGCAGATAATGCCTCTAATGTGTGTAATTGAAACATTCGTGAGGTTTTATGCGTAGAATGAATATTCAGTAAAGTCTTATCTATTTTAAGGATTAAACTAGAGACATTAAGCCATTTATAGTGAACAATAACAGAATTATGATTTAAAGCTATGTTTATTAGTTTTAGGTTCTAAAACTCATTGAATGCTTGATGAATTGTTATAAATTTTGATTTTGTGATATTTTACATCTTTTGTTTGAAAATTTATAAATCAGTAATTAATATTGTATATTTTGACTGCACAATATTGACTGATTGTACTTTATTATTGCTGATAAACTCTTGTTACGACATCACCAGTGAATGTAAACTAATTTTCCTAATAATGTACATATTGCTGAATTTGCATATTGATTTCTGCGGAAAAATGATGAAGAGAAAAATGAAAATGTTGAATCGAAACAAAATTGCAAAACTTAATTTACGTATGATGAATAAATAATTATGAATATTTTGTATTTTACGAAAAACTCAATTATATATCCGATTGAATCCGAAATTTTTGTCTTACAACTAATTACAACTAAAATCTATAGTCGAGATTAAAATCTAAACATTATCAGCTTAAAATCCAAATAAAGCAAATCCAAAACTAAGATACTCCACGAACCAGTGCATCCCTAAACCCTCCGGAAAATCCATATACGGACGAAATTCACCCTCCGATCCGAAAAATCAACAATAGCCTGTATCATCACGACCGCATAAGCCCCCCCGATAATCCATCCCGCATCTTTATTTATCCTGCAAAGAGCAGTCCATTCGTTTCTCCATGCGTCCACGACTTTTCAGAGAGCCGTCAAAGGGCAGCTACATAGCTCATGAATATGTTTGCAGGAGGATATGATTTATTAATGGAGAAAGAAGGGAGTATAGGTCGACCCTACTTTTGCAGGCCACGTAAAGTCTCGGAGAGACTGTGGAACAAGCTCTTCGTTATGGTCGCGTTATATTTCTGCATAAACGTAGTGATATATATAATATTTTTTTTATTTCTCCGTTGAGACATGTTAGTTTTTCTTTTGTTTTTATTGCGAACTGTTCGTCAGATATGATGTAGAGGCGGTTTTGATATTTTGATTGGACGTCGGATAGTTTATATATATATATATATATAACGGGACCGTGGTTTTATGTTTCAGTGCACAGCTTTTTCGTAAAGTTTTATTTGAGAAATTTTAGGATTTCTTGTTTTTTTTTCTTTTTTTTTTGCGAAACGTTATTAAAGTACAGTTTGAAATGCTAGATTTGCAGTTTGTCGGAAAGCTAAAACTTTTTTATACATCCTGGTTTACAACCTTTGTACCAGACTCGTATTTTGTAGGATGCTAACAAAGTGGAAGATAGTAAAAAGTGCGTTTCATATAAACTGGTTTTGATTTTGATGGAGATGAAAATATATATTTCAAAAAGCATGAACAAAGCTAATCGTCCTACTGGAAATACATTTTCAAAAACAAAATTCGTTGATAATTCTTCAGTGGACTGTCATATACGAAGAATTCATTTAAAATTATCAACTACAATACCTTTGAATAATGAAAAAGTATTGAAACAAATAGTAAAATAGTTTGAATTTAACTAATTAATAAAATTGTTAATTACCTTACAATTACGTTCAATATACATTTTAGTTAATTCAACATCTGCTTGCCGTTTCTTAACACCATCCTATACATTTGACCCCAAATTTTAGTCTTTTCGCTATAACAATTGCACAATATATATTAGATAACCTATACCATAAAAAAAATTTACCCACAAAACTTTTCTCAACACTCCATTAATTTTTCTGCTCACAGGTGAACCTGCTGGTGGCATCTCCACTTCGCAGGCTGTTACCACGCGCCTCCTCGTCGCGCGAGCACGACGTCATCGTCGATTGCTACTACAACGCCAGGCCAACCGACCGACTTACCAACGGCCACTGCACTGCTGGCCTCTAAATACGTATATACCAGCGATACTTGTCCAACACACAGACTGTTATGGAGGTTGCTGGGTTTTTTTCTATCATATATATACTATATACGCGAAGAAAGTCGTTTTCGTAACCGTTGTTCGATACGAAGATGTGAAATATTTAGGGATGGATATATCTTTTTTTTTAATAAATGCATTGATTTTTGGTTATTATGGTTATATCTAATATTTCGATATTTATAATTCATACAATGAGTAACACAGATTATTCGAATTTAATATATTAAAAATATAGCACGGCAAATAAATGCTAGAAATCAACAAAATATTGATAATTCTCTAATGTATAGTGGTTAAAAGATATTTTAGATTTTATTGTTATTTGTGAAAATTTATCTGGTTCGATAGTTAAAAGATTTGTCTTATATTTTGTTGAGATACAAAAGTCTATACGTGCAGCTGCGTAATTTATTTATCTTAGATAGAAATTATTTATTTTTTATACAAAACGAATGATTTGATAGCTTGTATGATATTTATTTATTGCTGAAATATTATGTTTTACAAAATTATAGTTTATTAATAGAATGTCGTGCTTTGGATGCGTAATGTTGTACGCGAATGTAAATATGTATATGAAATGGCATAATAGTCATTTAGTACCTTATGATAAACCGCAAAGGTATATAACTCACATTTTATAGTAAAAGTTTATTTTTCTATGTTTTTAAGAACAGGAACGACGAAATAGTATAATTTTTTAACCTGATATAATACGGTACTAAATTACTTTTATAATTCAAAATGATGAATGTAGAGCTGTAAAGAGGTTGTGAAATATTAAATAACACGTAGTCATGTAAATTTAAATAACTTGAATGTAGAGACAAAGTATTTCCTTTATAATAAAATTTGTAAAGATTAATTTTAATTTTATTATCTTGAAAAGAAATTTTATCATGTTGTAAATATAATGAAACATTTTATGAAAAACAAATGTAACTTAATGTAACAGGAGCTAGTCGGATTGCAATATTTTTATTATTTTAGTTAAGTTAAACAATTAAATGAAGTTATTGCCTGAGTGAGATTCACTGAAACTTAGGAAATAAATCTATTGTATCGATTGTTAAGTGATATGTAGCGCAAAAAGTCGCACAAAATTCAATAAGATATGTAACAAGTAACTTGTATACTTAATTCCATGACCAATTGGTGAAACGAAAATATCAATTATAGATATAGCTTTTTATTGTAGAATTTTACAGCCAAATTGTATTATTATAAACAAAACGCTTATTTCGTAGAAAATAGTAATAGGGGTATCAAATATTTATTTAACTAAATATACGTACGGCCATCTCATCAAAAATATGATGGATTCAACGTAGGAGTGAATCGAGTAGTTTGAAAATTTTGTCCTACTCTTTTTTTTTATTAAACTTGAATATAATAATGTTAACAATAACATTGGGTACCGAAATCATCTACGTTTTCTAACTAGTCTATTACTTTAGTAACCTAATAAAGTTCAAAGTATTAGAAAATATTAATAAATTCATGAAATTTATTTAACCATAATCAAACTTTTTTCGAGTCTGTCGTTAACAACTTTGGAATAAAATAAAAAAATGTATTTCCATGATCTACATACATATTGTAATTAAAAGAAGAAGAAATAAAAAAATTTCTAACTATTCGGCCACACCCCTAACTCACACATATACTTGTATATATATACCTTTCTTTATTTTACACAGCAAAACAATAAAATTTTATGTAAATAACTGGAACAAATAACCAATTATAATAGCTTATAATAAAATTTAATTATATAATTGTACTAAAATCAATGGGCATTACGTTTATTAATCATCGATTATATCCATCAAATACCTTAAAAAAACCTTTTACCTATTGTACACACCCACAGCCAACCAAAGTATCAGCATTGTTTCATGTATCCAATCCATTTGCAACCTTCAACTGTTATACACCTAAAACCAGCAGAATCCAAAATTCAATAACAATCAATCATACCTCATCCACGCAAGGTAACATAATCATTTCCATCCCACCCAGGCCTATTAATCATTGCCACATACACGCATGCACCCTCTCTAAATTCCAAAATCGCTGCGGGACGTGACCACCATGCGAAATATGAGTGCGTCCAGCGAGAGAAAAGACGGGAGGGAGGCGATTATCACGACCGTTGCTGCTGTTGCTGCACTAGAGAGAACGGCGAGGGATTTGGAAAGAGAAAGAGGCCACTAAGAGGTCGACAGAACATGAGTCGAAAACGAGGGTGAGGGTTGGATTAATTCGTTGGGAGGTCAGTGGACTGCGGTTAAGATAGTGTGGTATGAAGGTGATTGAGATGTGTGAATAGGGAATTATTTGAAGAATTATTAGTGTATTGAATAATGTAAAAGGATATGTAATTGGAAAGGGAGTACGTAATAGGGCAATATTTTTAGAATGCAGATTGTCGTGTGTAGAGTCTCTTTGAACGTAACATTTTTTTCTCTTCACACATAATACGTTTAGCTTAAATTGAATGAAAATCTATTTCATAGAGCTAAATAAAAATAAGATAGATTTTATTTATAACTAAAATTAACACTACTACGTCAAAATCTTTTTAATTTATATCAATGACCTATAAACGACAATTTTAAGGTATGTATGCGTTTATTAATTACTTTTATAAATTTTCGTGCAATAAATGATTACAAAGTTTTTTATGAAATTGTATTAAATTTCAAAGAATTCTACAATAAAACATTTAATAATTGCATGAAAATATGTTACAAATTAAAAAAAAAGAAAAAACCTGTAATGAAAATTGTCGAATTCAAAATATTCAACTAACGTATATATATATTGACATCAAAGGGAAAACGGCATTGCAATCACTTCATCAAACGAAATTACGAAATCAAAATGTAACGCATGATTACTCCGAAACAATTAAAGCGCCACTTTCATTTTCAATTTCCCCGAATATTACCGGCTCTCAAAACATCACGAACGCGCGAGTTCAAAGGTTCCATTTCGCGTTCAGTTCACGCGCTGACGCAAATCTAAAATTCGTAATTCCCGCGCAATTAAGGGCGCAATGTTCTGTAATTAATTTTCACCTCGCGCGCCGCAACGCTATAATTGCGCACACGCGATGTACGCGCGCATTGGTGAAGACATTGCGCGCGTGCTCGAGCTTTTGAAATATTTTATAGCTTGCTTTTTTTTTTTTTTAGTGAAAGTAGATTAACTCGTCGTTGAAATATTTTACAGTTTTATTCTATAAAGTAAAAATAAAAATTTTTCTTTTAATAACAAAATTGATTGTAAATAGCAAATAGTTATTTTTTTTTATATTTGTAAGCGAACACTGAAAAATAATTGAGGTATTGGATGATACATTTTGTAGGTGAAATTAAAAGTATTGTTTTAAAAAATGAACTTTGCAATAAATATTGTGAATTCTATTTGTTCCTCGTGGTATGTAATTGTAGTAATCAAGCTGCATTGAATATACCAGCTATATTTGAGCTTTCTACAACTTAAATTGTATACTATTGTTTTAACTTTAAAATTACCTCTACTGCACGTGGAACTTGTTGTATTTACTATTTGGAAAGATTGCGAATATATAATAGGTATACAACTACATTTTCTACAACAATACCAACCTTGACAAAATGCTCACTCAATATACTCGGCAAACCATATATTACAAATCTGTCTTTTATCAGGCATCTTTTCCTTCAGATACTATCGTTTCTACGTAATATATAAACCTGACTTCAACCGGATCTGTCTTCTACGGAACTCGATATCTTTCTGAGTAGAATAAGTTTCAGACATTGGCGTAACTTATCTGCTACTAATGTTTCCAGAAACGATGGAGTTCTTATCGCTTTCAAACATTGCTGACTCCTTGGACTCTTATATTAATTATTTAGTGTTGCGTGTAGAATCAACAAACTTATTGTTATGTCCATGAATTAGATATATATATGGGCAGTTCTCAGGTGAATCGAGAGGTCAAAATTTTTTTTACTTTTAAAATCACCTAAATCGCTTCGTAACCATCCCATATGTTATCCTGAATTTTTTCAGAATTTTTTCACTTCTAATTTTTTAGTGGCAGAGGGTCA
>JAWWEQ010049009.1:0-14479 GCA_035583055.1 Torymus tubicola
AGTACAATAGTTAAGGTCATGATGTTATAATAATAAAGAAAAAACCTATTGTAGTGATTTATTCTTTATTATTATAAAAAATATGACTACATTCTAGAAGTAAAATGCAAACTTTTTCTCAATCAATATTCTATATAAAAAATTTCAGGATTTTGAGTAAAAAAATGACAAAAGTTGAGTTTTCACCAAAAATTGCAAAAAATAAAAATTTTTGATGTACTATAACTTTTGTAATTATTGAAATATTGCTCTAAAAATTTAGGAACGTGTTTTTTTCATAAAAGACTAAGTGTCTACAAATTTTGAGCAATTTTAAAATTTTGAGCGGCTCAGTTCACGTGAAACAGCCCGTATATATATAAAATACGCATCTTATTGCGGCAGATGAAAAAGGGGGATTGATTAAGCTGATAAATCAGCTGATATTTTTTGGTAGCACTATATACGTGCGTGTGCATATATGCATTTTATATCACTATGTATATACTCTTGAACTCTTAAAAACTCGTGAAATCTCTCTAAAATTACTTTAAAAAAAAAAAAGTAAATATATTGGCGAGTAAGTATATCCGTTTCTCTTTCTCTCCCTCTGTCTTTCTTTTTTATTTTTATTTTGTTGATTGATTTCATAAATTTCTTATTTTCAATAAACGTTTAAAAATAAAAGAGGGAGACAGAGGGTGAAAGAGAGAAACGGATATACTTACTCGCTACTTTATTTTTATGCTAAAAGTGTGTGAAAGGTCAGGGCCACATAAACGCGCACGTTTGGCTTCGGTCGGCCACGCACTGGTAGCCAATCACAACTTGACTCGAGCAAAAGGCAAGAGTATCTACGACTCGATTCAAGCTATGATTGGTTGCCGACATGCCCCCTTTCCGCGGCTCACCGTAACCAAACAAGCGCGTACGCTTTTATGTGTCCCTGGCTTTTCATCTACTTTTAGCATAAAAATAAATAAGTGACCTAATTTTTTCTATTCTAATTATATTAATAACGCTCACTGGTGAGCATTACAAGTTGTTCTAAATATGCAATTTTGTAATTTGGCGCTCTAGTCGATAATATAGGTAGCTCTTTTTTCATGCGACTGATATTGTCAAATACGGGGCCTATGCGTGTTCGAAGCGAGGAAAATTGTTCGAACATAAAACTTCCTTTAAGACAGAAGGCTCCGAGCTGTCGTTCAAAAAACTTTACGTCTCGAACTTGTGCCTAAAACACGTTATCAAACAATCGTACATTACGTGCTCAAATCTATCGATCTACCAGTGCTACTCAAAACTTCGTTTTTACATTATAGGCACGACCCCGTTACTCAAGAGTGCCTTATGATTTCGTCATTTTACAATTTATTTTTGTTTAATACTTCATCTAGAAATGTTAATTTAAAAGGTTAATTAATTTTTTTACCTAGACGGCCAAAAGTGCCACATTTACTCCCGACGCCCGATCGAAAAAAATTGTACTTTTGGCCTTGCTAGGCAAAAATAGTATATTTCGATACAAGTGATGTTTCTAGCACGAGTGTGAGGTTTGTCGCCCGAGCGAAGCTAGTAATCACACGAGTGTAGAATCATCTTTCGCACGTGTATCGAACGATATTTTTCTATTCGGGGGGGCGTAAAAGTAATTTAAAAAAATTATAGAATGTGTAAAATCGCATTTTACGCATACTGTATCGAAAAATCATATATGCACCACGGGAGCAAACAAAGAATCCCAGATCGCATGTAAATTATCACCCTCGCCATCGGCTCGAGTAATAAACATGCGATCTGGAACTTTCTTTACTTTTATGCCCTAGGTGCATAATGTACTATTTGCAATTTTGTGTGTAAAAGAAATTAATATTTAATTAAAATTAAAATTAATATTAATATTAATAAATAATAATAATATTAATATTAATATTTAATTTAATATTTATTACAAAAAAATGAAAATAATAAAGCACAATAATTAGAATAATCCTTTTATATTCTTATATCATATAGAATATTGAAAAAGAGACCAAATTTGTCTCATTTTCAGAGAGTTAATCTGAAAACTCGATTACATACGAACGTACAGACTTACATACAATTTAGAATCATTTTCACACATTTATTTTTTATTTTAAATTAACGTTGAAATTAAATAGAAGTACTGTTTCTATTCAAAATTAAATAAGTGTACTGCGTGGGCGCTGTAGAGCTAGCGAGATAGAGCGCCTGCTCACGGTCTCTCTCTCTCTTTCTCTCTCTCTTGCGCCCACATGTGCGCGGCGCAAATGGTTATCGACCCCGTTAAAAATGCAGTTACAATGGTTACGCAAATGCCTTTCAGTTAATTACAATGCGTGCGTGTGTGTGTGTGTGTGTGTGTGTGTGTGTGTGTGTTTGTGTGCGTGCGTGCGTGCGTGCATGCGTCTTTAGTATTCTGTACAGATGTGTAAAAGTTAGTGAATGAGCTAAAACCGAACTCATATAAAGACGAGGACTGGAGACTTCTTATTGATTCATCAAAACGAAGTCTCAAAGCTGCTTTACTTCACAACGGAAATAAGTTTGCATCTATTTCTATAGCTCACTCGACTAAACTGAAGGAAACTTATAAAAATTTGGAGATAGTATTGCAAAAATAAAGTACTCTGAACATCAATGGAAAGTTTGTGGCGATCTTAAAATTGCAACTGTAATATTAGAACAACAATCAGGTTTTACTAAAAATCCCTGCTTCTTATGTTTGTAGGATAGCACAGACAGGCAGAGTCACTATGTTCAAAAAATATGGTTAACTAGGGCAGATTTTGTTTATCGCCTACCATTGATTGATCCATCAAAGTATCTACTTCCTCCACTTCATATCAAACTTGGTCTTATGAAACAGTATGTAAAAGCTTTCAATAAGGATGGCGATTGTTTCGAGTATTTAGGAGAAAAGTTTCCCGCAACAAGTGACACGAAATTAAACAAAGGTATTTTTGATGGTCCCCAAATTCGTGCTCAATTTGAAGACAAAAATTTCATGATAAAAATGACTGTTCAGTTCAATTCATCTATAAAATTTTCCATTTTAATTAGAAAACTTTGCTATTTAATTATTTATTTCATAGAATAATTTTCTCGTCAATATTAAATTTCATGACAAAAATAACTGTCAATGAGAAAATTGCATGGCAATGTTTCAAATCTGTATGTGAGAACTTCTTAGGAAATAAAAAGAGTGAGAACTATAAAGAAATTGTCGAAGAAATGTTGAAAAATTGTAAAAATTTGGGTTGCTTGATGAGCTATAAAATGCATTTCTTACATTCTCATCTCGACTACTTCCCTTCTAATCTTCGAGACTTCAGTGAAGAACGAGGAGAACGATTTCATCAAAATATAAGTGTAATGGAGAATGGTTACCAAGGAAAATGGGACGTTAACATGATGGCAGACTTTTGTTGGATGCTTAAAAGAGACACTGTGAGTAAGAGGAAAAAGAGAAAAAGGAATCTCTTGCACAGGCCATTTGAAGAAAAAAGAGTTCGTTAAAGGAGAAAAAAGGAGTAGAGCAAACAGAGTTGACGTAGTAAGTATAAGAAAAAGAAAAGAAAAAAACAAAAATCGTATTTAGAAAAGAGAAAGAATTTCTTCAATGACACGATTTATTTTTATTTTCCTTTATCACGATATAATGTTATTTTTATGCGATTTTACAAGATTTTTTGACATTTTTTCAAAGTAGTGAGGATGTAACAGTCAAATACTCACCAGATCTCATTTTAGACGGCTAAAATTCACATAAATCATACATGAGACACTCGCAAAGAAATTTATTGGAATGAAGTTATGCTATTAAATACAAATTTTCACAATTATTTGCCAATACCTCTATAGGAGTTACCACCTTGACCTATGGTTATAGGATTCAAAAGTGGTAAACTGGTTTCAATAAATAAATAAATAAAAAATGAATAAAATTATTTTGTTCTTCCATTTCTTAATCCTCTTGGATAAAAAAATATTCACATTCAACCGAACTTAGCCTGCACCAATTTTTACGTATATATTACATACCCTTACTTTATATATATAATTGATGGAAACTTAATTAAAATTGGGTTTCCTCTCGTAAATAAAAATGCAATTGATTATCTTTAGTAATTCTTATTCAGATGTAAAAACACTTCCAAAATACTTATCCAAAGTCTCTTCCAAGTTACAAAATCTAATTAGATATAAAAGGCTTTTATTAGCAACAAAATAGATGCGCTCTCTTTAGCGATCCTTGCGGAAGTAAGTGTTTAACAAGAGAGTGCGCCGCTTGAGGAAGAGGATGCCGAGTCACACTTGTACAGAAGGAGAGAGGGGAGGAGAGAAGGAGAGCGCCCGGGGCAGCCTGTACGGCAAGCTGAGCATTCTACGCCCTTTTTCTCCAACACTCCCTCTCGTAGATACTCTGGTCACTTGTCTCGTCCATGCTCTCGTTCAATCACAGCTGAGTTTCATCTATTTACTCTCTGTAACAGAACAACAAAAATATGTTACAATTTATTTAGAATAATTTAGGATTAATCTCATCAATTTATCATGAAGCCCAAAAGACAAAGGTTTAGTAAAAATGTGTGCAATCTATTCTTTAGATGGAACCCAGTTTACTTTAACTAGATTTCTGGCCTCACACTTCCTGACATAATGTTCTTTGGTTTCAAGTACATGATTCAATTTTTTTACTACTACTGATTTTTTAACTTTGAATTGCAGCATTGTTTTACACCAAAGTGTCATTGGCAACAAATCTCTATTCAAAACTAATCTTATTGATTTATGTAATGAAACCATTTCTTGACAGGCTTCACTCATCGAAACATATTCTGGCTGACACGTCGATAGTAATACACAGCGCAGCCTGTGAGTCTTCCACGCCACTGGATCTCCAAACAGTCTGACGATGTATACACTGATTGTCAGAGCTCCTTTAGCATCTGCAAAGCTTGCGTCTGAAAAACCACGCATGTCTTTTGTTTTCCATTTGACGTAATTCCAACATTTTTTGTTTGTTGTAAATAACTGCAGACTCGTTTTACCATATTCCATTGGTTTTCGGTAGGGTTGATTTGATATCGGCTCAGAACATTCACTGCATACGAAATATCTGGTCTAATCCACAGCTTCACAATATGGAATATTTTCCAAAGTTACTTTTTCATCTCGACAACTTACGTTTTCTTCTCGATCTCGTCTATTTCTGTTTGTAACTTGGTTCGTTACCATAGGTGTGCATTGGGACCGTGTCTCTGAGAAACCTAGTCGTTTAAGTACATTGGTCGTTAAATTAAAAATTTATCGCCTTCTCTCCAGGCAAGCAAACAAGGTTCTGTTGCACGTACCGTCAGTCCAATTTTTCTCGCAGCTTCAATGAAACGTTTGTTCCAACGTTTAGGGCTTATTTTCAGACCATATAGAGCTCTTTCAATTTTGCATACCTTGGTTTTACGCACTTCATCTGACACTACTATTCCTTCTGGTATGTCCATATATATTTCCTCATCAATTTTTCCATTTAAAAATGTAATGAATTTGACCAGTCTTTTATACAGTTTTTGTTATATTTGTCACCAAAAACTTGCTTCTCGTTGAAACGCACATCTCGACTTTTGTAATATTTTCCTTCCTCCGGTTTTAAGAACAAGTACCCCGTACCTCGATAGCCTATGACTATAACTCTTTCCTATTCAGTCAAATTTTGGACCAGTTTTCCTTTGTACTTTAATGTATGCGACAAATCCAAATTGTTTGAGTTGTGTGAAGTCGATTTATGAGTTCGCTTTGAACTTAGTCAACGGTGCAATCATATTGTTTGATTTTTGTGGAGTCCGGTTATATACAAATACAGCTGCATTAAGTGCCAAGTCCCACATATTCTCCGGAGGCGCTGTATCATAAATTAATGCTCTGACCTTCTTCTGGATTGTCTGATTAAAACGTTCAGATACTCCATTATGCTGAGGGGTCTTTCGAATCGCAAGCTGCAGTTCCGCTCCAAATTTATTTAATACATCGATGGTATCACCTCCAGTACATTCAGTACCTTGATCGCATTTAACCTTAGCATCTCTTCCAAGTATATTTCTAACGCTAGTGATGAATGACTCTAAGCAGCTAGCAGCTTCATTTTTATTTTTAACTGTGTAGGCCATAGCTAGCCTAGAATAATCATCTACGAAAACTACGATAAATAGATAGTCTTTTGGATGAGTTTTTGGACTTATAGGTCCCATGGTATCACTGTGAACTATTTGTAGCGATTCTGTCACTCTTTCTCTCGTCGACGAAAAAGGCAATTTGTTAAATTTTGAAACATGACACACTTAGCAATCCAGTACAGTTTTATCAAAACTAACTTCACTCAATTGTTTTAAATCAGAATTTTGCTTGTGTACTTGCTTCACATTATTTAATGAAGCATGACTTGATCTCTTATGCCAAAGCATAGCATTGTTTTTGATCTCATCGATTTTATATGAATTAATATTATCTGGTAATAACTCTGTCTCATCCAAGGAATTTATTTCATTTATTTTTCTGTCATTTAATGTACTTGTGAAATCACAAAACTTAGAGTGTATCTCGTTGTTTTCTTGTACTGTTATTTCTGAGTTTAAATAATTTTTGAAGTTAACTTTTTATTCTCTTCAATCTTATCCAAAATTTGATTTTTCTTTGCAACGCTTCTAGTGTCATATCTTATTTTATTGTTAGCTATATAAGCAATGATTTTATTTGATTTTAGAGTTGGATTAGAAGTTTCAGTGTCATTTTCGAATTCTACAATCCAAAATAGTTTCTTATAAATGCCTGATAAAAAGATCTCGTTTGAAACAGGATCAGAAATCTCTATCTTTTTATTATCTAAGTAAATACTTAATCCCTCATAGACAAACTTTCTTAAGGATAGTAGATTTTCAGCTAGAGATTCTGTGCAAAATACGTTTTCGAGTGTTACGTGCTCGCCGTTCACAGTCAGAGCTTCTATGTCACCGTCTCCCTCTGATTCAATGTTCGCCGTACTTTCTTTATTAGCGCATAGAATTTCAGTTCTTTTTGTCTCGTCCAAGGTTTTGAATATTAAACGCGAGTTGTTGAGTAGCACCCGTATCAGACAGAAATCTAATCAACTTATTTTTACTATTCATCTCATTAAATTTTTCGGATGTTTCAATACTTAGAAGTAACACGTTACACTCACCTTTTTCATTCGGCTCTGTCTTCTGTCCATCAGATTCTGCCCATTGATGATCAGAGGTCTGAGGTTTTCCCCGATTACCTCTATTTCCTCTATATCCGCGATCTCTCCCTTGCGCACGAGGGTTACCCCTTCCCCTTTCTACTCTTTGCCCTTTCTCGTCGATTTTATATTCATGCACATCGCCCTTTCTTTTATTATTTCTGGGATATGAATTTGATTTATTGTTATGACCGTGTCTAAAAGTCATGCTACCATTCCTTTGATTTTCTCCTCGTCGACCTTTCTCTTATCGAAATCTTGCCACCTCCTCTTCGCTGTAAGGGCAGTCAGACCTGACATGCCCCTCATCGCGTCTGCATTGGTATCAGAAAAGCCCCGGGATTTCTGCAGTCACGGGAATAATGCCCCAAGGTATCGCATTTGTAATATCTATCCCGTGGATTTGCTGCCATATGCTGAGTTTCCTTCTAATTGACATTGTTGTTAAGTTCGCTTCATTCTTTTTCATTTCTTTAATTTTTAACATCAATTCAGTCGGATCTTTGATATGCATGAGTTTTGTATGATATGACGCATTAATTCTGTTAATAATTATGTCTCGGACTGTATATTTATCTTTCTCAAGTGTATACTCGTCCAATGGCGTCCAGACTTAACCTTTGAATCAATTACATAAAGTAAATCCAGTATTCTAAGTTGCGACGTAAGATAACCCGCGATAAATTTGAATTTAGTCATACTAGTCAATTTATAATTTCGCTTAATTCCGGATTCAAAATCAATTTTTCAGTTTCAATATAGGAGCTATTATTTAAGCTCATGGCCTGGGTACAATTCAGACAAATTGAATTGCTCATCGATGGTCCGGAGTAGCAATTCCAGGTTCAATTCATCTATAAAATTTTCCATTTTAATTAGAAAACTTTGCTATTCAATTATTTATTTCATAGAATAATTTTCTCGTCAATATTAAATTTTATTATTGTATTTCAATTATTTATACATGTATATCGGTAATTTTACGTCAACTAAGCAAGGTGAAAATTTTAAAATGGCTCAAAATTTGTAGACACTTAGTTTTTTATGAAAAAAACATCTTCCTAAATTTTTAGAGCAATATTTAAATAATTACAAAAAATAACAATTTTTGATGTACAATAACTTACGTAATTATTGAAATATTGCTCTAAAAATTTAGGAACATGCTTTTTTCATAAAAAACTAAGTGTCTACAAATTTTGAGCAATTTTAAAATTTTGAGCTGCTTAGTTCACCTGAAATAGCCCATATATATACTAAAACACATACATTACTAACTGCCTCCGAGCTTCTCGTTTTACAGTAAGAAGTGGAGAGGATCATTGTAGTATGGTCGTCTAAACTTCCGAAAATAAACCTGTACGGCTCGACGAGATTACTAACCTACTAATAAACAAATAAAAAGTAGAAAGTAGATAGAACAAGCTGTACATGAGGGAAATTAATTCACTATAAACAAATAAATATAAACAATAACATTTTGTTTAATGAAATGATATTCAAATTAAAGCATATAAAATAATAAAACAGAAAAAATATAAACGAAAATAAAATAAAAAAATTATTAGTGTATCGAGAAAATGCATAAAAAAATAATATTCAAATACAAATAAAACACTAAAAGCACAAGAAAATAGTATATAAAGTTGTAAAAGGATACCTACAAATTGACAATAACCAAGATATCATACGTAGAGACGAAAATAAATTCAAAAAATTAAAACAAATAAGAGTACATAATAAAAACAAAACTTAAGATAAAATAATATGTGTGATGTCAAGTAATAAAGATTCTCAAAATAAAATAATAACAAGACAAAAAACAACGTTAAATTCCAAATTAATGGATCAAGTAAACGAAAGAAATCAAGAATCATTAAATATATTTAAAAAAAAATTCAAAAATTCAAAGGATCACCTCCATTCGCGATAAATTCACATAATATAAATGAGGCTTCTTCATCGCACACACTCGCTAACGTGTAAAAAATAAAATAAAACAAGATAGTCTAATAATAATTAATGCAACTCCATGAACTTCAGAGGGAATTAAAATAACAAGTGAAGGAAAAGAAAATCAATCGAAGAAAATAAATAACACAAATTTAGAATCTCCTAACAATTACTTTACTCCAAAGTTTCAAAATCAAGATTCAGCATTTTTTGATCGTACGGTTACTTTAACATACGATATAGAGGGGATATTGAACGAACAAAGTCTCATACTGTCGAAAACACTGATAGAGATACCAAATCAAGAACAAAATCGATTTTAATTCAAGAAATAAATCAAATAGAAGTAACAGATAATAGAAATTTAATAGATCTCGAAATAAATATGGCAAACACATGGCTCAAATTACCGTTAAAGGAAGTATCAAAATTAGTACCCGAATTCGACGGCGAAAATATGACAACGGAACGATATATAGAAAAATTCAAGCAAGCAAAAAAAAATTATTAGTGCTATAGATGAAAACAATTTAGTTGAATATTTGAAAATGAAATTAGATGGAGAAATAAATCAAGCCTTAATGAATGTAGACTTAATAAGTATTGACGAGCTTATCATGGCAATACGGACATTTTTTCCTTCTACGGAAAATTTATATACACTTTATAGCAAATTAACCCAAATAATAAAAAACCAAGCGAAGCGGTATTGAAATATGCAAACAGAATTAGAACACCGAATACGAGAATTAAATAAATAAAAGCAATGGAGGAAGGCGTCTCGGCGGAACAATTAACAGCATTTAAAACAAACTTAGAAAATGTTGTATTAAAAAGTTTTAAAGCAGGACTAAAACAAGAAATACGGCTAGAATTGGGCGAAGTATAAACCACGCATAATGCTATAAGAAAAACAATAGAAATAGAATCTAAACTTGAAAGTCAAAAAGCATTAATAGGTGGAAAAGCAATATTTAAGGTTGAAAAACCAACTACAAAGATTGATAGAATAACCTATTGCCAAATTTACCAAGAGAGGGATCATGAGGCAATGTTTTGCACAAAAGCAGGATGGTATATTGCAAAAATGAAGATCACATGTCATATAATTGCAACGTAGCAAAAGAAAAGCTAGAATAAATTGTCATTTTTGTAGTAAAAAAGGACACACTATAGAAGCCTGCAGTCTACACTACATGCATGGGAACCATTGTCAATTTTTGCCAAAGTATGGGACATATAGTAAGTACATGTCCGATTATAAAAAGATACGAACACTGTTGGAAATGTAAGGAGAAGGGACATACTCCAAATATGTGTGAAAAAAATGCCAACGTCACCGAAGTCTGCGGCATCTGCGGTAATACGAACTACACGACTAAAAACTGTCCACATAGTGTATGTGAAAGGTACAATAAACCCTGATATACAATGAAATTCTGCCAGCTAAATAAAAACATTTTATGGTGTACAAGATACTCGGAAGACGGCCCACAACCGAGGAATGCCAGATAGCAGAAATCATGACGATGCATAATAAACAGCAAGCATTTGAAAATAGAATTGTTTATCAAATTTGGTTAGCCAATACACATATAGCCATATATTGTCCAGAAAGAAATATACCCTCAAATAATAATTATAGAAATAACAGACCAATAAAACATCAAAATTACGAAAATAGAACAAATTACCCAACACAAATTCAAGAAACATAGAAACTTTCATGAACACGAACCAACAACAAAATTTCCAACAAGACACAAACTTTAATAAACAAATAAACACACAAAATAGAAAATAATTATTTTGTAAATATTGCAAGATTGTAGGACATTCCATAGAAAATTGCAGGAAACTACAAAGACTAGAAAGACTACCGACCTGTGCATATTGTAAGAAAAAAGGCCACATGATTGAACAGTGCAATACATTAAAAGAATTAGAAAATATAGCACAAAAATTCTGTAATATTTGCAAAAGCACAACTCATTCACTTCGGAAATGTTATAAAAACCAAACAAGGAAATTCGGAAAACGAGTAAGTTCTTCTGGGAACGAGTGGACTAGAGGAAATCAAAACGAAAGACTCGAAGAAAATTCAAACGTTAAGATAATTAAAGAGATGAATAAAAATAAATCAGTTAAAACAAATACGTTAAATACTAAAAACCAATTACAATTAAGGAAAACTGAGGATGAGGAGAAAAACCCTCGACAAGTTTAAAAAAAATATGAAGAAAACAGAAAAATTTTTAACAAATCAAAACAAAAATGTTAAAATATCAAAAACTTCAATGTATTTCTTAAAATTTGAAAATACACTTCAATATATCGAAATAGAGAATCCCTACACAAAAAAAATGTACAAATTATTAGTGGATAGTGGAGCGCAACTCAACATTATTGAGAAAAATTAAATACCCCTTTATGTACCATTAGAAGAGAAAAAATTCAGTTATCAGGCATTACAAATAAAGCTATAGAGACATTAGAAATAGTAAAAATGCTAATTAATAATTTATCTATAGATTTTCATGTAGCTCCAGAAGAATTTTTTCTACCGTACAATGGAATATTAGGAATTAAAATACTTACTGAACAAATAGTACAATACGCAACTAGTGCGCGAAGCAGGTGATTTGCACCTGCTTCGCGCAGGAGTCGAGTTTGTCGCCCGAGCGACAATAGAGACGAGTGTGAAAATCACCTCGCGCACGTGTTGCGTATATTATTTTTTAACACACCGTGAGCGAAACACGATTGTATCTTGAAGAGAAATATTCGAGCGAAGCGAAGGTTTAATTAATGAATTAATTAATTTAATTTATTTTGTAAATGATGAATAACAAAGGAAAGGAAAAAAGAACGACGGAGTTAAATAAAAGAACAATTTAACATAAAAAATTGGTTGTTTAATAGCAATAAACATTGTGTAAGTTCATCAAAGAGCTTGCTGTTCATTTTCATAAACGTTTTTAGACCGTTATAAACAAGCGCACCGATTGCCGATTTCAATGCTCCTTGCTTATTTTACATTGTGCCATTTTATATTCGTTATTATTCATACAAAGACTTCTATTTCTGCTACCGTTTTTTTATTATAAAAAAAAGTAATGGTAACAAATTTATAAAAATTTCTTGAATAAATAAGATCTAATAAGGTCTCCATTTTTTTGTTATATTTACAAATGTACAAATATGTCTAATTTCTTTCACTTAATAACAGTTTTTTTTAACCATTCAATTTTGTATTAAATAAAGCCTGAGCGATAATCAGTCTTCGCTTCCAGTTAATTATTTTATAATTATTTTTATTTTACTGCAACATCCAGGATCTCTGCAGTTTCAACCAGGAACAGAACCTTCCTCTGGCTGCATGTCTAAGGCCAGTATCTCAGGGGTTCTCGAACAAGAGGTTCCGTTAGAGTAGCATCTGTCTCAAAAAATGTTATCTATCAACAAGGTAATTGTGCCTGATACAACGGCAAGCATTTAATTGTATACAGTGACAACAGTACCTGCAAATAATTAAAGATTTATTTGATTATTTAATTCTTAAATTATTTTATTAACAGTATAACGGTTTAGAATAGGAAGATTCTTTCAAGTTAAGATTTGAACTATATATATATCTCTAATTTATGTATTGAAAATCAACTATTACTTTTTTTTAAATAAGATTTTAATAAAACGATTAAATATGTTAATCATATCAAGTTCATTATTACCTGTAACAATTTCTTGGACAATTGTGAGAATTTTAATTTTAGCTTTCTTGCGATAATATTTTGATTTATTTTTAAATGTTAGTCACATTAAAACCAATTTCTTACCTATGTACATTTTTCGTATGAATGCCTTCTATAATAAATTGACGTCAACATAATTAGAACTTAAAGTAGTTGAGATTACAGACATACATTATGCTGAAATAAAGATACATATTATATTGCGCGAGAGTATAAATGTTTGGTAGTCGCGCGAGAGACGAAAACTGCTAGCGCGACACACGCACATTGTAAGTTCTCCCACTCTAGCACCTATAGTGTGGCTTGGGCATACACGGCAGCGATAGACGCGCGCCCCGCACTCTTGCTCATCAGCTCTCATGCGAAGCGGTACCAGAGCCCAGCACTTGGCGCTATGTACTGTTCTATATAAGTTCGTCAGTGAATAAAGTTTATTATTCTTTTAACCAACATGGTAGTGATTTACCTCCACCCATCCTCAGAATTCAACAATTATATCTGAATAAAATAAGTGACTTAAGTTTTAATGTTTAAATCTTAAATACCATATACTTTGAGAATTTTTACAATAAAGTGAAGAATTTCAGTGCTTACTAAAGATGAACTGGCAGCTACTGAAGATATTTTCTGATCAGATATCAAAATCAATTTCCACATTAGCAATAGGTACTTTCTTCATTGGAAAGTGTGGGACAGACCCACTGCAGAAACTAGTCACCATCCTCAATAATTTGATAATTAGCAACTCATCTTCACAAGAATCAACTGTAATTAAATGAATTTTTTAGAATAAATATTTATTAAGAATTTTAAAAACTTAATTATTAAAGAAGTTTATATTATAAAAATATACTTAATTCTTCCTTGAAAGCTTCTACATTATGATTATAAATACTATCTTATAAATATTTAGCTTGTTCTCTCATGGTTAGAAGTAGACAAATGAATTTTTTAATGAATTTCACTCACTTTTTTTAAAGTACTTAATCCTTCATGAATAGGCTGAGGCAATCCAGCAAAACTTTTGCGATCACCTTGTAATTTGTAACCAACAAATTTAAGTCGTGATGAATCCAAAAATATGTCAACATCATTTGGTGTCCATGGTAAACCTTCAAAATAAATATTGAAGCTAATAATAAAATCTTATTAAAGAAATAATTATATATAATAAAAAACCCGGCGAAAGTAAGAAATGTATTTTTCCGTACATCTCTGTAACATTTCTGTGAATTTCTGTGAATTTCTGTAATTTTTTGTACTTTTCTGTAAATTACTGTGAATTTTGTTCGTTTTTCGGACAAAATTACGAAAAAGTACAGAAAAGCACAGAAATATACAGAAATGTACAAAGTTATACAAGGATGTACAGAAATACATTATTAAAAATTTCCATTTAATTGAAATTTAAGTCAGTTTAATTATTAATTTTTCCATATACCTGGCTGAAAGTACCACATTTGCAGTTATTTGCAGTTTCGTATCATAATAACTAAAAATGAAGGTGCTATAGCAA
>JAWWEQ010049010.1:0-14475 GCA_035583055.1 Torymus tubicola
TCCTATGGTTTGACATGCAGGCGGCCGACGCCGAGCCAAGGAGTTCGGGGTCAATATCATTGGTGGTTAGATAGTTGGTGGCGCGCTTCGCCCGCATGATATCCCTGACCAAGCCCGACTCGCTTAACTTAACCACGCAAGAGGGTAGTGCGCGAGATCGCGACACCAAGCCTCCCTCTGTCTCATCACCAGTCGTCCCAGCCGGGTCCTGCGATCGCGAGAGAGAGAGAGAGAGAGAGTAGATAACAGCGCGATTAAACTGGCGGAGGTGCTTATGCTGTAAAGGCACGTTGCCAGTACGGCCACACGCTATTAGGTCAAACCTAATACAAATTTAATTATGGATTCGAATCAGCGCGCGCAACAAGTGGCAGTAGCGCCACGGCGTTATCGCCTGCCGAGCAGGACTACCGACAAGGGGGGACAATTAGGAGGCATTACTGCATGGCCTAATCAGCCAATTGGAGGGTTAGATCGGCCGGAAAAATCGCAAAGGAAGCTCACATACTGTGTGAGTCGACGGAATAGTTACCGCCCTATCTACCGCCCTTAGAGTGAGAGAGAGGAGATGCCTCATCGATGAAGAAGACGGAAATCGTGTTCGCGGCACGATTTCCTTGCCATTCCGTAGTTAGTGGTCACCGAGTGTGCCCGTGTATGATTACATTTTTATTGTTCTTGTAAAAAAAGGGAAGAGTGAGTGGAGATAAAGAGAGAGAGTAGAAGTGTGAGAGATATAGTGCAGAGGATCAGAGAGTAGTAGAGAGAAAGGGAGGAGCGCAGTTACAAGAGGGAAAAGAGTCAGTAAGAGAGAGAGGAAAAGCGCTGAAGACGACCGAGAGTGAGAGAAAGAGCTACAGTGGATAAAGAAGCAGCGGACGTGTGTGCTAGCGGTAAGAGGTTTTATGGCTTTCATCGCGGGCTAGTATCTTTCCGCCCCCGACACCCTCAATGATATTGTTATATATTTCTTTCTGTATAAATTTTGTATTGTGCTCTCTCGCGAGTGTCACCGGGTGCGTGCGTGGCAAATGCCCGGTCATTTTGGATACGATTGTGTAGTGCGAGCGCAGAATAAACGTGTTCATAATAAAATTCGTAGCGCGGATAATAAAGTGTTAAAGAGTTGCATAGACAAATACCGAGTTTTCTTTTATTTTATTTTATGTTGTTGAGTGTTGAGCGTGTTGCGTGTTAGAGTTGCGTCGCCTGTCGTTCGCCGAGTCAGTGCAGCATTCGCCGAGGGTTTTCGACCGTCCACAGTGGAGGACCGCGTAGCTCCACTAAGAAGCTAGTAGCTCTTCAGAAGTGATCGTCGTGGCCTGGCGCCCGTCATTATAAATTCGGCCACGCGATATAAGGAAATTTAAGAGTAGTTATTCGTGAGGAGAGTATTACTAGCCCTTAGAGCGAATTTTGACGTGCGCGCAAAGGGGACAAAAGTAACCGTCACAATTAATAAAATATGTGCAATAATTTACAACACAAAAATATTCAAAAATAAATATATATGTGCGAATATTAAAAAAAAGCAACGATTTACAAATAAAAGAATTCGTGGGAAAATTGTTTAAATTTTGTTTGAGATATCCTCAAATGCGCAATCAACGAGATCGGGAGAGTGCCTCCCTTAAAATTTTGAATTGTTTAAACAAATTGCAAAAATTTATTTTCTTATTGGGCTCTTTAAAAAAAAATGCTCGAGTCAAATATTTAAAAAAAATATTTAACTAAAAACGACAAAAAAAATTGTGAATTAATAATTAATTAATTAATTGAGCGATAACTAATTACTTTGTTTGAAACACCAATGTCCCAATAAGAAAGATTTTAAAGCAAGGGAGAAGAAATTCTTTCTCCCACGGCATTAGGTCAGTGATACGACTCGCCAATCGTATCAGCTGATCGCGCTCTCTCGATACGAACAAGTGTGTCCACGCACGCACACGTACGCACTTACGGGCTGTGGCACCTACAGCCTTTTTTAAACAGCCGTACGGTGCTAAGTTCGCGCTAAGCTTCGCCAGTTTGAAATACCCGGCTCGTCGGCCGAGCTGTGACATGCGAAACTTCTCCGAAGCTCGTGAGGAGCGACGACACTCGAAATTTTCGGGGAAAAAGTCGGAGACTCGAATATTTTTAGAATATTACAAAAAAGGTAAACATGCGAGGAAATGAATAAAATGCGAAAAGGGAAAATTTAAATATTTATAATATATTAAAAAATGCACGACGCGTTACTCTATCACCGATAAAAATCTCAAATTTATTCAAAATTAACTTAAAACTAAATTTACATGGTTTAATGTGTGCGTGTAAGTTGAATTTAACATGACAATTTATTTAGAAACGAAAAAGAAAGATGTGTGCGTAAATGTTTGTGTAGAATATAATTTCATTTTACAATGAATGATATGTACAACAAGAAAATGATTCTATACAATAAAATGATAGAGAGAGAATAGGATGAACTTAATATAATCATGTATTCACTTAATGGTCTCTGTTAAATGTTTTTGTTTTTACACTGTGTTTCGTTAAAAAAAACTCTTGAGCTAATTTTAAAGGTCGTACGCCTTCTCCTTTGCAGGGCCTTCCATGGCAGTGGCGAGGCGGCGTGACAGCAGTAAGTCGGCGAAGTTGTTGTCAGGTAGGGGTCACCTAGCTGGGTGAGCAAAGTGGTTACCTCCGTGCGCGTGGACGGCGCGTCGTCGGCAGACGACGGTTTGTCACCTCTCTTTGTCTCAGACTCGCAGCACAGCTCGTGTCAGAAGGGTTACTGATGCAGCTGGCGCATCGTCTGATGCACTCCGGACTCGTGTCGGCCTTGGTGCCGATGCAGTCCGTGGAGCTGGTGCATCGATGTTGTACTCCGAACTCGTGTCGACTCTGGTGCCGATGTAGTCCGTAGTGCTGATATACGTGGAGAAGAGGCGGCATGGTGCCGCGTATCGTGGAGTTGACCTACTAGGTTCACGTATCCAATATAATGTTTAAATAAAAAAGTACATATAACAGCAACGATGCAGTATAATGTAAAATAAGTTTTAAAAATATTTAAAATATTTATAACATTTCAGATTAACAGTGGTATCGTAGAGCCATTGGCGAAGGATGCTACTTAAAATAAAACTTCAACGCGTCAACGAACAGTACCCCTAGGGTGACGCGGAAAACTTACATGTCAATTTAAGATAATCTTATAAAGTAGAACAATACATGGTAGAAGATGCATGGTTTTTGGAAGAAGATGCACTCGGAGCAAAAAATTATAAATACAAAAGTTTTAGCGTTCAAAGGAGGCCACCTAATTGTGCCAACGTCTTTGACCTTTAACGCGATTTTCAAGGGTATTTCAAGGTCAAACTGATTTTTTTTTAATGGGAACTGCTATTTTTGACCCCAAAAATGGAATGAGCAGAAAATTTAGGAGAGTACATATTTGAACGTAAAATTTTCTGCTCTTTCCATTTCTGGCGTAAAAAAATAGCGGTTTCCATTTAAAAAAAAACATTTTGACCTTGAAATAATCTTAAAAATCGTGTTTAAGGTCAAAGTCGTTGGTACTATTAGGTGGCCCCCTTTGAACCCTAAAACTCTTGTATTTATCATTTTTTGCTCCGAGTATCTTCTGCCAATTTCTAAGGGTGGGCGATTAAAATGGGACACCTTGTATAGTTGTAAGACCTTTTTCTTACGTCCTAGCCGCTCCCCGTCCGCCCCCCCCCCGCTCCCCAAAATAACGTAAAAATGTCTAGAAGCTATATTTTTTTATGGAGCCGCTCCCAATCCGCTACCCCCCGCTCCGCCCAGCTCCCCTCAATTATTGATCGTAGCCGCTCCCGCTATTCGCACCCCACAGCATTTTCCCTTTTTCCATCATTCGCTCCCCAAGCCACTCCCCGTCCTCTCCCCTTTCACTCCTCAAAAGGGACCATTTTAAGCCACACCCCTCGCTCCTTATCCGCTCCCCATCCGCTCCCCAGAATAACGTAAAAATGTCTCTAGAAGCCATAGTTTTTTATGCAGCCGTTCCCCCCGCTCCCCCGCGCTCCCCATCAGCTTTTCTTTGGCGTAGATCGTACAAACAATTAAAATACATTCTATAATACTGTGCAATTCCTTTGTTTACTATCACAATATTTTGGCCAACTGGCCAGGTCCTAAGACTAATTAATAATAGCACATTCAATCAAAACTGCAACATTGAGATCCTAACACATGCAACAATTCAGGAGATTTTTACATAGTATCATAATATTAAATATCTTACCTTGACAATTTTTTAAAACAAACCAATGGAAAAAAATTCTAACCTAGCTCTCGCTGTTCTTTTGATATTAACGTACTTACATGAAGAATGTTCGCGAAAAAACAACGGTCTTGATTCTCACATCTCGATTCTCACGACCTCGATGGCAATGTCGATTGCAGCACCTTGTCTTTTTCCTCTCTTTCGCACTCTCGCACTTGCCCTCTTCCCCACTCTCACTGAGTAGCTTGTGCACTGCGCAGAGATTAAGAGTCCCCACAAGACCGTCTGTGTTACTATTTATTATTTACAATAATACGAAATTAGTACATTTCGATACAAGTGTGCGAAGTGGATGATTCTCGCACGATTATTAAATGATTACCCTTTTCGCACACGTGTATCGAACTCTATTTTTTTTAACGCTGTGTGTGAAACTTGCCTTTTTGCTTGTTTTACTTGCGCGAAGTAGCTGTTTCACACACGCCGTGTGCGAACTACACCCGTGCGAGAATCACCCACTTCGCACACTTGTATCGAAATGTACTATTTAACACAGCGTGCGCAAAACATTGCTTCTCATGCTTGTTTTCAGTGCGCAAAGCAATAGATTTACACACTCACATCTGAGCGTGCGTGAAGCATTTGCTTTGCAAAGCAAGTGCTTTGCGCACGCTCCGTACAAATATATATAAATATATTGCTTTGCACACGGTAAGCAAGCAAACAAACTATACAAAAAACTTTAAGCACGCTTCGAACCCTTTGCTTAAAAATTTCTCAAAATAAGTAAACAAACCGATATGTATTTCATGGAATTGTGGGCGCTCGGGCTAAGTCTAATCAAAACAAATAATGCTACGAGTGTAAATAAATCCATGCTAATTATCTCAATTCCCTATTGACAATTAAAATTTTTTTTCCAATCTGAATATTTGCATATGTATATATTAAATATGTCATAAAAAATGATAAGGAAACCACCATTATAAATTCTGTATGATTTATTTTTTTATATTTATTGAAATAGTTTATTTTTTAATAAATAATTAAGATTTAGTTATTTATTGCAATAGTTTTCTTAATAAACTTTATTTATGTTGGGATAGAATTGAATAGAAAATAAAAGTTTATTTATATTATTATGTTTTTTTTTTACCTCATTTATGTGCATTTACTCGTCATTTTTCTCACCCTCGCTACTCCCAGGCGAGAAAATCGACTCGCATCTCTTATTACATTTACCTTTTTACGTTAGTTTGTATTATTTTAATAAATTTACAGTATTTTGCGCACTTCTGTCAAAAAATAGTAAACGCAATACGTGTGCAAAGCAGGTGATATACGCACGAGTCGGGTTTGTCGCCCGAGCGTAGCGAGACGTAATATACTATCTTTGTTTGTCTTAAATAAGTAATTTGCTAAGTACTTGATTTTTAATATTTTAAAGTCAACGAATTGAAGATCTGTACGGGTAGTCTATATGCATAAACAGCACGAATACCTAGTTGTTCAACACATCAGACAGATAGGCATGACAGACCATGTATAATAGAGATCTTTATTAGTTCAGTCAATAAAATAAAAATCTTATTAAGATCAAAGATTTTGTGTAGAAAATAAAACGTAATTCAATTATAAAAATGAAGCAAGGCCAGTATAAAACTTATTTTGGGGAGAATTTAAATTACCAAAGAGTACTAGATACAATACAAAGATTTTAGAAAGCAGTGATGGTGAAAATTCTGATGATGAAATTCAGGTAATATACACTTTTTTATGCATTTCCAAATATGTGAGATTGAATATTGATTAAATATTATTATAAATTTATTTTTTATACTCAGAACTAGTACCTTAAAATATTATTTTTGTACATATATTACAGAAATATGAACATCTTCCTTTGGAATTAAGCGAAACCGATATACCTGTAGAAGTGCCTACGAATGAAAATATTTCAGATTCTTCTCAACTAAATAGAGCTTCAGTAAATCGTATAATGCGTAAGTATGAATTTGCAATTGAATTTCATGAATTTGTAGTCGATTTAAAATCTAATTTTGCTGTTTACAAATGAATTTAATATAGTGGCTCATTTAAAAACTTGATTTGATTAGTTATACTTATAATCAGAGGAAATCTTTCAATTTTTTTTGTTTGATTTTCAAAATATATTCATAATAAAATCATTTTACAGATATGGATGAGGTATTTTCAAGATCAGACGTAGTTAACTCCCATGTTTCAGATGAACAATTAATAGATGATGCACTTACAGATGGTGATCATTTTGATTTTGATGAATTTGATGAGCCTGTATGAATTGCTAGTCGGATTGAAGAAACAGTGGTAACATATATTTTTTAATTTGTGATAGTCAATGAATAGTATCACATATTTTTGCAATTAAAACAACCACATGGAAAAAATGAAAACTTTGCAAAATCATTTTTTAATTGTTAATGATGTTATAGCCATACACTCCCTGCCAAAAGCTAGTTTTTACCATTACAACAACGATAAGTAATTCTATGGAATAGTGTACAATTTTTATAATAATGTATAAGCAGCTTGTTATTTTTATTGGTTTTTAGAAACTGGTTCCACCCCATGTGAATTACAGGTAAAAATGAAAGACAAATTTATAAGAAATGCGTCTTTTTAATATTCGAGCAGTAACATGAATTTGTTATGTAAACATAAAATTTATGCATTTATATAAAACAAAAATTCCTGTATAAGAGTTTAAAATTCAGACGCCAAAGTATGTCTATCTTCTATCTAGCAGGTATTTTTACAGTATGTACAGCTTTTTATATTTAGTTTCCTACAACAGAATTTGGTATTTAATCTGTAATAGCATATAAGAATCATAAAAATTGCTATTTATATGATTTAAAATAAAACTCAATTTTACTGATTGTAATTAAAGCAGTATTTCATAATTCTTATATACAACCACAGATAAAATACTGAATTCTATCGCCAGAAACTAAATATGAATAACAGTGCATACTATAAAAATGCCTGGTAGATTTGACATACCGATTTTGATGTATGAATTCCAGATTTGTACACCGGAAAGTTTTTTCAGTAAGGCTGGATAAGCTGTTTAATACTCGAATATTAAACAGACTCATTTCTTATAAATCTTGAGTTTAATTTTACCTGCATTTGACATGGGGTTCAACTAAGCAGTTTTGAAAGACCAATCAAAATGACAAAATATCAAACTGTTTAGTTGCATGTGAATTACAGGTCAAAATTAAGCTCAAATTTACAAGGAATGAATCTGTATAATATTCAAGCAGTAATATAAATTTTCTACATAAACATAAAATTCTAGCATTTATATAAAACAAAAGTTCCTGTGTAGGAGTTTCAAATTCAGACATCAAAGTGTGTCTCTCATATCTAGCAGGTATTTTTAGAGTATGTACTTAGTTTCCGGCAACAGAATTTGGTATTTAATCTGTAGTAGCATATATGAATAATAATAATAAAATAATAATGCTTTATTAACCAAATGGTTACAGTTTATACATTTCAAGCCTCTTGGCTCAATCCGCCTCTCTGTTTACATTTCTAGTTAATACCTACATCTGTAGTAATACTAATAACCTATACTCTAACGCAAATAATAACAAAATAATGATTCCATTCCATGAAAACTTAACTTACATGAATCTATATAATGAAAAACTTAACTTAATAAAAGGAAAAATAGAATCAAAGTTAACTAGACCTATTGCTGCTATGTAAATTTAATAATAATAATTAATTCGCTCTTCACTCCGCCTCTATCTCGCTTGTAAATCCTGCCTCTTTACTGCTTCTTACAGCTTCTCCTCTCAGTCCTCTTCTCCGCTCTTAACCATCCTTTCATTTTCTCTTACCGCTCTCCGTCTTCTCACCCTCTTCCTTTTCTTTCCAACCGTTCTCAATCACCTCCTTGCATCCTTGAACCCCGCTTTCCTCGCCAACTCTTTCATCTCCTCTATCGCCCTAGCCCTTCTTCTTCTCTCTGCGATTGATCTCCACTCCTCCACAACCACTATCTCCTTCGCCTCCCATCTCCTTCTGGTTTTCCATATCCTCGCCTTTGTGTAACTGCCTTCATACCACACCTTGTACCAATGCTCGTCTTTAGTTCTCTCCACTTCCACCTGTATGTTTTCTCCAAATTCTCCCTGTAACCACTCTGTAATGTTTCCACTCTCCTCCCAATTCCTCCCTTTCTTTACCATCAGCACCTTCCTCCTATGCTTCTCCACTATGTCCTCCCTTTCCCTCCTCCGACTATCTGCGCCTCTTCTTCTTCTGGTATCCGTCTTTCAGTCAGCCTTTCTTCAATCCAACGCAGCTTCTTCTCTATCCTTCTCCTCTCCTTTCTGGCTTTCTCCTGCAACACTTCCTCCATCACCTTTCAATCCCTTTCCTTCCTTTATCCTTCCTTTTTTATCCTTTCCAGCTCCTGCTCCTGCTTCCTCACTTTCCTTCTGAGGTCGGAAATTCTCCTTTGGTTTTCTCTTACTTTTTCTTCCATTTTCCTTTCTTTCTTTCCTTATTCCTGTCTCACGCTCGACTCCTGTCTCTCCTGCCTTTGTACGTTCCTTATCACATTCCTATTTCTCTCTCGGTTTTCTTCTTTCATAACTTCTATTTTCTTGACTTTATGGTTTCACCTTAGGGTTTCTCTACAATTCCTTTCACTTCGTTCTATCGTTCCGCTTCATCTCTTTTCCTCTTCCATATCATCTCATTTAGCCTGCACACACTTACTCTGTTTCCTCTCAGTTGCGATTTCCAGTTCCATTCCTTCTTCCCCGTGATCACACAATCCATCAGCACGTGCATCATTGTCTCTGGCTCCTCCTTGCACATTCTGCATAATCTCTGCTCATCCCTTCTCCAGTATTCGTTGTTTCTTGCCTCATTTCCCAGCCTAAACCTTCCTAATATTTCCAGACCATTTCTCGCGTTGTTCACCGCTTCTCTCCCATACACTCTACCATTCTTTCCTATTACCTCCGCTGCCTCCTTTGCGTATGACGATTTTTCCACCTCTTTATCCGTTTCTTCTCTATATATTTCATCTATCCGCATTATTATCTCCGCCCTCTTATCCCACCCGATCTTCATACAATCATTCTACTCTTTTATCGATGTGCCCGTACTTTCCAGGAACTCTTGCTTCCTATCCTTCTTCTCCCATCTCTCTTCCTCGCCTCTGCATGCTTGTTCCCAAGCTATCCTCTCTAGCGAGTTCTCCATCGCAATACTTAGCTTTAACATTGAAATACCTTCCCCCTTTCCTTACCAATTCCGCACCTAATCACCTGTCTTAGTACGTAGATGGCTTCCGCAGCTCCTTTTTCTTCTCTGAATCCTATTTAGGTGTTGTCCAGTACCTCTTTCTCCTCTATTTCTTTTCTAATCTCTTCCTCAATATCTCCGCGTAGATTTTATATCCCGTATCCATTAGGGTTATGCACCTGCACTTTCCAACCTCATTCCTATCACCTTTCTTAAATATCGGCCTTATCGTTCCCCTCTTCCATTCTCCCGGCACCTCTCCTCCATTCCATATCTCGTTCAAAGCTTTCATCAGATCTTCTTTCAGCTCCATCTCCTCATATTTCCACGCCTCATTCGTTATCTGGTCCTCCCCCCATGCCTTCTTCTTTTTGAACTTCCTAATTGTTTCCTCCACTTCCTGTCCTTTTTTGACTTCCTTTCCCTCCGTCTGCACTCTCTCTCTCCTTTCCTCTATCTGCTCCTGCAATACGTACTGACCTCTGAAATGTTTCCTCCACTGCTCTTTTGTGAATTTCGTCTCCATTTTCGCCCCTTTCCGCTTGTTAATCCGTATTGCCTCCCAGAACTACTTCATCCCGCTATCCTTCTCTATTTCCTCCAGCCATTCTATCCCTTTCCTTCTCTTCTTACCTTCCAGAAAGTTCCTGTAGTCCCTCCTCCTCTTCCATTCCTCTTCGTTTATTCCTCCCCTTCTCAACTCCGACAACGATCTGTGTAGCTCCTCCTTCCTGCCGTGGCACTTCGCATCTCACCATTTTTCCTCGTATAACTCTTCTCCCTTGCTTCTTATCTCTACTCTCGAAAGTGCTTGAGAAACCTTCTCCTTTAGCGCCCGCCAAGTCCCCACACCCCTGTACCCTTCTAGTTTACTGTGGTAATTCCTTATTCCTTCTTCATTTCATCTTAATACTCGCCTCTTTTCTATCCTCTTCCGTGCCCCGCCCTTCCCTTCAGCTTCTCCTCTCCATTCTATCCTCTGCTCCAAGGATAAGTCATCCACCTTGATCTTGCTGCCTACCACCAAATCCCCTATCTTCTCCCTGCCCGCCTCGTTTCTTAGCACGTAGTATATCGTTGAGCACCCCCTTTGCCCTATCTGTATCCATTCTCCCTCCTCGTCGGCCTTCGTTGGGCATCTCGTTTCTTATCTGTTTTATCTCCTTTGTGTGTTATCCATATCCTCCTTTATGCTGCTGTTTCACTTCTCATTACTGTCCTCCCAGAACTTTCTCAAGTCCTCGAACCCCTTCCTGATCTCCTCATTTCACTGCCGGTCCATCCTCTTCTTCTCGACTTCCAGTTCCTTTATCCGTTTTCTGTAATTGGACATGACTTGCAACACCGCCTTTACCTCCGTGATATTACTCTTCTCCATCACGGTCTCCATCTTTTCCTTCTACTCCTTCTACTCCACCGCTGACCCATTCAGGCCACTCTGGCTCCCCCACACGCTTTCTTCCTCATCCATCTTCTCATCCGTCACCACTCCTCCTCCTGCGTTCATTGCCCTCTTCAATCTCCCCCATTCCCCCTCCGCTGGCGAGTCCTTCTTCCTCTTCTCCATTCTGTCCCTCAGTGTTTTCGTTCCCTTACCTCCGCTCACCCCCGCACTCGTCTTCGCTCTATTCTGCGCTTCAAGGGCCCTTGGTCTGCTTGGTGTGTGTTCCCTGGCTGTTCCTTCATTCCTTTCTCTCTCTCTCTCCACGCTATTGAAGAAGTGTCCTGTGTTCATTGTCTACCCTATTATATACTCCGTGCCTGCCTCTCCCCACTATGCCTGCGCCTTAAGCTTCCCACATTTTTTCCCGATCCCTCTATATGCGATTCTAACCTCTCTTCTACCTTGACTTTTTTTCTACCTTTCCTTCTTTGCGCTTAATTTCCTTCTTCTTGTTTCAATTCTCTTCCTGACCTTTGCATCAAGCCCCGTCTGCACCACTTTTACATACATATGCTACTACAGATTAAATATCAAATTCTCTTGCCGGAAACTAAATATAAAGCTGTACATACTCTAAAAATACCTGCTAGATATGAGACACACTTTGACGTCTGAATTTCAAACTCCTACACAGGAAATTTTATTTTATATAAATGCTAGAATTTTATGTTTACATAGCAAATTTATGTTACTGCTCGAATATTAAACTAACTATTAACTATTGTGAAGTATACTGTAATAATATTACCAAACTCAAGTTGCAGCTATGCAGAGAGCTACAGCTACAGCCCTTTACCATTGGAATGATTTTCAAATCCCACGATGAGCCACATTCAATAATGTGTCATCTAACAATGGTTCATAATGCTGCTGTAAATCTGAAAAAAATTTTCACAAAGTATCTATTCTTTCTACAAATTCAATACTTATTTAGTTAATTTCTACTTATCTAATATAACCAGGTAATTGAAGTTTTTGGCTAAGACAACGTACAACTTTACTTGAGTTAATGTCTTTTTGGTGAATAAACAACATAAGTTAAACTTGAACACAGTCGCAATGAAAGCATACGTGGGCGCACTGAGACTGCGACACTAACAGCTATTCGTTGGTTGATTTGTGGTTAGTGGCGCCAGCTAAGCTGTACGGCCACCAACAAGCGCTGACGCCTGACAGCTGTAAGCTGAGGCAGCGATCATGGTCCGCGCACGGCAATTATGTTTCGTAGCGCCTTGGAGCGGCGTCTCTGTACAATAGGTATTTGACTTCACGAATCGCATTAAAATATTTGTATATGTTTAAATTACGTATGCATGTAAATAATATATAAATATTCAATTATTTCAATTTTCTCTGTAATCAAAATGCTTTTTTTCTTTATATTTTTTCGTTAAAAACTTAATTAAAAAATATTACTTTTTTTTCTTCAATCTATCCTCTTCATGTCTGTTTTAGAGGACGTTGAATACCGAAGCGAATCCTGCATTACCGGTAACACGATATTATTTATTTATTCAGAGACTAGGAAATCAACTACATATTACGAATTGTCCTCCATTTTTCTCAGTAAATCTAACAATACCAAATTTTTAAATGTTCATTTTATTACTAAATCTTAAAGTAAACTTGGAACTACGGTTCCAAATGCAATATTGGTTCGTATTATCCGCATTACAGAAACCTAACATATAACATGTCCCTTCCTTTTGATAGGAGCGTGATTTCCCTGCGTTCCATTCACTGGCAACTTGGTTTTGTATTAATTTTATATTACTGTCTAGAGTGCAGAGCTCCTGTAGACGACCTCACAAGATCTTCAGGTTTTACTGTCACTATTTTGCACCTCTGCCCATTTGACATTGGATCTACAACATCATTGCTTCTCGCAATGGGAAGAAATTAAGGTTCTGTAAAAAGCAAGTATTCACTATAGACTGAAGTCTGCTGATTATCGGTGAGTCATGCTGTAAGATTTTCAGTAACTTTTCGGGCTGTCCTTAGAATTATATAAGGTGTTGTTTTGACTTTTCAAATGAACAGAGAATAAAATAAACTGGCTAACCTGCATCTCTTTTTCTTCTGAAAAATTAGTACGTAGTTTCATTTTACACAATTTTATGAATGAATAATATAAATTCGTCACATTAAGTATTAACGAAATATTTACTCTGACGTCCTCTTAAACAGAGAATTAAACGTAACTTTTGCCCCGCTTGTTATGCTATAAAATAGCTATATTCTAGTGGAGATGGGAATAAAATCTTTTAAATATTATGTACTGTAGTGCTTTGTCGTACAATAATAAAAAATAATGGAAATTTGTAAATTTTTCTCCGTTTCCTGATTTAGAAAGCTTATGATATTCTCAATGCATTTCATAGCATTGATTTAAACTAATACAATACGTATATAGGCGCATTGAATTTCTCGTACATCCATTTCAACGTACGTCACCGCATGATTGGCCATAAGGCTCTTCTCTACTTGCCTTCGGAGCTCTCCCGCGCCCCTTGATTATTATTCTGACGCTATAAACTATCTCTTGTCAGGGACTGTATAACATCCTTCAGTTTACCAAAAAGGCATACTTATTGATGTTAAATGCAAAGAACCTATTCGAATTTATTCTAAAAAAAATATATATATCTTCCTATACTATACAGTTGTAAGAACTTTTTCTTACGACCTAGCCGCTCGCCGTCCGCTCTCACCCGCTCCTCCGCGCTCCCCATCAACTTTCTATCCGCTCTCCAAAATAACGTAAAAATGTCTCTAGAACCTTTATTTTTTTATTGATCCGCTCCACCCCCCCCGCTCCGCCCCGCTCCCCTTTTCGCCCCCCTCCCAGCTCATCGTCTCCCCGCTCCCCCCCCACTCTCCATCAGCTTCTCGTTAGTATAGATCATATAAACAATTAAAATACATTCTACGGTACTGCGCAATTCTTTTGTTTACTATCATAATATTTAGGCCAAATGGTGAGGTCCTAAAACTAATTAAAAATAGCATATTCACTCAAAACTGCAGCATTAACATCTCCATACATGTAACGGCTCAGGGGATTAGGGATCCAGATTGAGGAGGTACTGGCGCACCGCCCTCCTAAATCTGGAAAAGAATGTAAGATAGCGTAGGGAAGGTGGGAGAGTTAAACAGAAGCGCCTTGAACCTGAAACGATCCTGCTCCAACATCTTACTTTTCGACCGCTACTCTAAGTTCAGGTGGAACTTCTCTTTAACACAAAGTCAACCACTGCATTTACAATAGAGGGTTTTATCAGCGTCCATCCTGACCCCGAAGATTATCTTACACACAAGTTACTTAAACGTTGCAGTAGAATCTAATGTTCATTTGTCACGTCTGAGACTGAAATATATATGCACATGTTAAGTCTTGGAATTCAGGAAAGGGAAAATGATAATTGTCTATTTTTATATTTTGTAATTTGTATATATATTA
>JAWWEQ010049011.1:0-14475 GCA_035583055.1 Torymus tubicola
TTGTGGAGATGTCTGGTCTGACGGTAGATTGCTACTGGCGAGCGAAAGCGGAACGTATCTTGTAGAAGGTATGTATACATATTAACCATTTTCTCCTCTTCATTCTTTTTCCATCTCTATAGTAGCTGGAAATCTGCAGAGAACTAACACAAAAACTTATACTTCCTTAAAAGAAAGTTAATCAAATAAAAAATTTCACTTTTTAAAATTCAAACATTTTTAATCATACACTGATAGAAAAAGTAGGGAAAATGCCCATGTTTTTCAGTATTTTGGCAATATCAACAAAAAGTACAAATTTTTCTCTTAGAAAAATAGTAATTTTTATTGTTTTTCTAGTAATTTTTACTATGCCGTTACCAGTAATTTTTACCATGTTTCAATGGAAAGATTTGAACTTTTCGTTGATATTGCCATATTACTAGAAATCATGGGAATTTTTCCCTACATTTTTCCATCAGTGTATTTAAATAAATTTTCAATTATAATTCTATTTCAAATTTCATAGTAATAACGTTTCTTGACACTTGTCGTACTCGAGTGTATTAACAAAAAAAACTTCTCACCCCAATGGAAAATTCTTAGTTCATTTTATTCTTAATCATTCGAAGCATTAGAGATTACATAAACGTACGCAAAGATCAGTGAAGTCCTGTACACGTGTGTCACGGCGCGCAAGTTCTCGTGTCAACATTTATTTAATGTGGTTATTTATTTCATGTCCATGTATGAGAATCCTGTTGAATGGGTTGTTTACTATAACTGAGAAAGCGGTATGTGTATTACATATGTCAAAACATATGGGTGTATATAATTGACAAATATATTTATCACCCGGCAGTTAAAGACGTACTCTCTAAAGTTGAATTAGTGAAAAATCCACTAAAGATTAGTTAAAATTGCTCCACCGAAACATTAGTGAATATTCATTGATTATATAGTAAATATTCACTAATTCTTAGTGGAAAAACATAGAACTATCCACTAATTAAAAAAGAGAAGTTTCACTATTTTGAATAGAAGATATTTCCACTAAGAATTAGTGAATATTTACTATTTCATTAGTGAATATTTACTAATGTTTCGGTGGAGCAATTTTAACTAATCTTTAGTGGATTTTTCACTAATTCAACTTTAGAGAGTATAATAATAGGAATCTAATATTCGTGTTAAATTTGAGAACGAAAGAAAGAGCGAGATAATCAATATCTCTAATCTTATCCAGATAATATGTCGCACCGGCTACTCTTCGACAAAACAGTCCAAATGAAGCAGCTAAATGTCGTGGAGCAACATGGTATCCTATTGTTTCGCGCTGGCGACAAAGGCAAGGATTGCAACGTACATGTATTTCGACTGAGCGAACTCGAGTGCGAAGGCAGCGGGGGTGGAGGTGGCAACGGCTGCTCGCCTGGTATATCTGTCGACACTCAGGACGACGAGGAGGAGGACGAGGAAGAGGAACAGGAGATCGCAATACAGCGGCGACGCATGAACGCTCGGACACGCGCACATTGCAAGCAAAGAAGATTGGACAAAACAAAGGGATGCCACCTGTACAGCCTTACGAGGCCCGGTGGCTCGCATCTACGAATGGTTAGTCAACTTTATTTTCATCTTTCTAGTTTATTATTTTCAATTTAAATATACTATTTTATTTACTGTAATGGATAAATGAGATACAATGAGAACATGGAATTAATGGGGATTGATCGTTTTTAATAAAACTCTTTATAAAATCTATTTAAACTTTATTTTGAAAGATTAATACTTGTGATTTAGTTTAGGTTCATAGTTAAATAGTACATTACAATACAAGTAATCAGTAGATTCATGTATAAAATTAATGAAAACGTGCTCGGATTTTCTATCTGCACATTTTGATGCAAATTGGGTACTTCTGGTGCTACAAACAAACGCATGAAAAGTAGATTTTCACACACTACATGGAAAAGTAGTAATTTTATGCTTTTTTTTTATACAATTTCGCTAAACGAGGATACTCATAAGTATTTGATTAATCACTTCCCTGTTGGCTATAAAGGAGAATTTGTTTTTAAATTATATGTTTTCGTACGTTCCCTTGTGGGGTAGATTAATCTAATACTCATGGGCATCCTCCTTTTGTTGTCATTGAAAAATAAACACAGAAAAGTGGATTATCAAAATTAATAAATAACAAAAAAATAAACATTGAAATGACTCGAAACACGTTTCTAACGTGTTTTTTACAAGACTCAAATTTTTACTATTACAAAACTTCCTATATAGAAGAGAGCAAAAGTTAAGCGAATCAACGCTTGAAAACATGAGAACATAAGTAAGTTAATATATTTTGAAGGGAAAAAGATTGATAAACTATTAAAGGATATCCATAAAAAAAAAGCAATTGTTCTCATGAAGGACCGTTTCACAGTGCGTGGCCGTAGGTCGACGTATCAGTGTCCTCCAATGGCGTCACAATGCCGCGTGGACAACGTGGTGCGCAGCAGCGGACACAGACACAGTCGACGGCTTTCTGCCGTTGCGCGAGTTAACGGCCAGTGAACCACCGTCAATTATGACAATTATCGAGAGTCAGGAACCCGGCCGTGAGTGGATGATTTGCTGTGGACTGCGACATCATTACGAACTGATATACGCGGACGGCGCATCTCAAAGTCTTCATTTAGAAGCGACAGTAAAGCCACATCTCGTAGCAGCATTGGATCTATGCGAGGATGAGGAGCCCGAATTGTTGTTGTGTTATAACAGTGAGCTTGAAGTTTCTTTTACGTTTTTCATTATTTCAAGATTACATTGAATACATTCAAATGACTAAAGTTCTTGAATAAATCTCTATGAGGGATCAAATACAACCTTTCAACTGAACTATTTAAAAATAGTTCATTACTTTTTAAAGTAGAACAAGTAGATCTTTCCGTCATTTATAAAAATCGATCCGTGGTATAGTAAGTTGTATTAAAACTGTTGAGGTTTTAGGATTTTACCGACAAGTTGAAAATTTGAAAAATTAGTTTCAACCGCGTAATATGTATAATGTTTCTTAATTAATTTTCGCACCAAATTTTTTAATCTCTTGCTAAATATATTCAATAATAAAAATTTACAGGTAGTAAGGGATTCTTTACTATGCTTTATTTTAAAAGATAATTTTTCTATTACAGATACATGTCATTTTCAAAAATTGTCGGACGAGAAGGCCACGCCTACGGAGTTCGACTTTAATTGGAATTCAGTTCCAATCGCCGTAGGTGAGATACTCAAATTTTTTTCCCATTTCTTCTAAAAATATTACTTGCCTTTATAAAACAAAGATTTGATTATATAGTACATTTAAACAGTAAAAACAACAAATATTATTCAAACGTTCATTATTATTATTATTATTATTATTGTCTTTACAGCCTGTGCCTTCCCGTACGTGATAGCCTTTACAGCCGATACGATGGAAATTCGGCTGATCATTAATGGCAACCTTGTGCACACGATTGCGATGCCGAATCTTAGCCTTATCACCTCTAAACAAGATATATTCTTTTCCTCAACGGCACCAGAGTTCTTTAGTGTAAAGCTAGATAAAGAAGACAGGAGTCACAGCCCGCCATCCTCTCAGTCTAGTATTCAAAGTAAGTATAGATTTTGTATGAATATAGCAAACCATTTCTTATGGCTTGTACTAATATATAGCTCAGCAGTTAAATATGAAATTGTATAATCAAAAATAATACGTAAAATAGGGTATGATAATTCATCAAGTATCATTATTTTCGTCGCTACCACTCCTTATCAGTACACGTTCCTCTTCGTCCTTATTCGGCCAAAGTCGGTTACGGTTTCGTTGGACTTGACTTCCTGTAAAACGCTCAACCTTTGTTTCAGAAAATCTGCCACTTTACAAGATATATATTAACTGAAAGATATAAATTTTTCTAAAAATGTACTAATTTGTATAATAATTTAGATCAAAGCGCTCTTCGATGCAACCATGTTATTTATAGTAAAGCGTAAATAGTACAAAAAGTAATTTGTAGTAATATTTATAGAATTTTTGAAATCTGTGATTATATATATGCATTCGAGTTATTTAACGTAAAAAGTTATTACACTGTGGTATTATGGTTTGCAGGTGATACACGCCCGATGCGCATCTATCGCATTCCCCTACAGACGCTGTCGCGCACGAGCGTAACAAACTGCAGTCAACGCCGCTGTCCGAGTCCAGCAGAGCCGGAGATAAATTCAGCACCGCCGGGAATAGGCGGCTGCGGTGGCGGAGTCGAGTCGGGTTCGTCTTCAGGTGGTAGCAACAACAACTTCTTGAGCGCAGAGTCGGCCCAGCACCGAATTCTCAGCCGCTCGTGCAGTAGCAGTCCTACGCCCAGTCTCGGCGCCTCTATATCTAGCTCATCCAGCAAGTGAAAAGTCGCATTTACTTGCTCGAATCGTCCTTAACTAGTTGATCCAGTCGAGATACTCGCGCGTGGCTCTTTGATCTCGATGAAGAGCCCGATTCGCGTTTATTCGTCGCACTGTAGAAGCTGCATTCGCTAACAAAAAAAAAAAAACAGCTGATACTGATAATGGTTACCGACTAGTGCTGCGCACTGTTCACGAGGAGGAGTAAAGATCTCTTTACAGCTATACACTGGCTCGGTTTCCAGTATTACAAAGAACGCGATGAGAGAAAGACGCTTCCTGAAATAAGAATGACACTTTTAAAGTGTATAAGCTTCATTAAAAGAAAAATGTGTCTTCATTTTCGAACTGATGGCGGTGATGTCATTTTTAAATTTTTATTTCGTATACCGATGTTGGACGAGTTGAGGTAATATGCCATAGTTTACCTGACGTACTGCGTACTTCTCTAATAGTCATTTGATAAATACTAATATGATTTATTATATTATTTTCTTTATACTTACGAAATCTACAACTCCGAAGTATTACTTGTTATAACTCCAGAAAGCAGATTTGTAAAAATTATAGCGGATAATATACACTAACTATTTTGTCCGAATAAAATACAAATAAAATTGTAAAAATTGAATTGAAGAGAGTAACAGTTTCGGTCCTTTATCGTCCCATCTATTGCATTGATCTTATAGTATAAATTTATTATTACCCCCAAATTGTCAATTGAAATGAATTAAAACTTGATCGATTTGAAATGTGAATCTTGACACCAGTTGATATGTCTTGTTCCGATTAGTAGTTATTATTTTAATTCTAATTTTAAGAGAAATGAATATAAGATTAATGATATAGAAAATCATAATTCGAATCGAGAAAAATTTTAATCGTTTTCTATGGATTTTTTAAAAAGGAGTATTCAACAAGACTGATTTTTAAAATTTGTTGATTTACGATGTATTCTACAAACCTTGAAAATCCGTATAATGATATATTTGATAAATTTCCAAAATATGGTTCAATTGTAATATTTGTTTCTACGTTAAGATTACGACCTTTTCATTTTCGTTCTCCTAATTAACAGGTAATGCTAATTCAGTGGTCGTTAGCAAAATCATAAAACATCATTCGGTGATGTTTTGAACTATTTTATTAATTTTGACACCTTTGAAACTGTTCAAAAGTGTCATCAAAATTTGTATAAATTGTCAATTGCAAGTTATTAATTAATTGTAGTGATAAATAAATTATAAGAAATTATTAGTATCCTCGTAGTGCAGTAGGCCGTATTATGGAGTTCAGTATTCTACAACACGCGCAAATAATAATCTCTATGTAATATTTAATGAAAAAATCTTAGAGAAAGATAAAAGATTTATGAATGTCTCTTAAGAGATGAATAATCCCCAATATTTTTGGTCGGTGCCTGATTCATGCGAAATTTCCAGTGACTTTATTGAGGGATAGAATCGAATTTAATAGTATGCTGAATGTACTTGGTGCTTACTTAGTTTATCTTTAATGTTTTCGCATAAAAGACAAGTGTCCACATGTAATACAAGTAAATAAATTTTGGCGATATTTCTGTTCATGTTTCGTCCATTACATATCTGTCGCTCCGAGGCATAACAACATAAGTCCATTTTTCAAATTTAGTGCGCGGCACAACAACATAAGTCCAGCACTGATTTATTTTATCCAACCAAATTGAATATAAAAAGTATTTTATATAAAAAATATACAATAACTAGATAAAATTTATAATTTTATAAACGTTGAGTGCATAAACCTGAGAATTTTCAAAGTTAGTTCATAATGCCTATTCTTTTACGATTTAAAAAAAATGCTTTTTAAATTATCGCGTATGCAAGTTGTATTCAAGTTGTATTATTTTTAACACATTTATTCGTTGATTAATTTTTAATTTTGATCCAAATTCATTAACGAAAATGATTGCATAACATGGTCATACCACTTCTCATAAACTCCAAAAGTGGACTTATGTCGTTATGCCTCGGAGCCACAGATATAATTCATTAAATATTGTATAAATTATGACATAACATGTAGAAAGTCGGCAAAAAAGTACTACGAACATTTCACCAGTGAGATATGTCTCAGCCAGTTTTATATAAACATTATTTACGGTAATTTTGTGATTATTTATTGTTTTTATCTTCTGCAAAAAAATATTCTCCGTTCATAATCAGAGCGCAATGGGTTGTAATTTAATAAAATATATTGTACCGTAAAATTAGTTTTACTATACCGATTTGTATGATTCTTTAGAATATAAATCATACGACAAACGGCATTGTATTTTCAAATTAGCCAAATTATCAGTTACATTTATAATTTCTACAAGTAAATCAAAATTCAAAGTATTGTTATTGAGCTTGCATAATCTACATGTGTTGTACTTTTAAAATGTAAATAAACAATGTTTAAAAACCTTAACATACAAGTGCATTAAAGCTAAAAAATAAAATAAAAATCAGTATTCTAAAGACTTCTTAATTCAACACGTGATTCATTATTGTCATTTGAAAAAGATAAATCCTGAAGTAAGGTTTCATGAGATTTAAGCAATATATACTTGTTGATTTTTTACAAATGTATAACTATCTGATATTTTATCCACTGTGGCATATTAACTCAATTCTTTTCATTATTTCATAATTCATTTGTGTTTACAGATACCATTATTCAAAATTAAAGATCGTTCAATTGTGATTATAATTGTTTTCGTAATTCTCATAAACTCTTTGACATATATTTTAAAAGTACATATTACACAAATGTCAATATTTGTAATGATCATTTTATAGTAAAGAAAGAAAGAAGAGCAACAAATGGTTCGCACATAAATTATCATTGATGTAGTTGGCTACGGCAAGACAATGAAAAATACACTACTATTACTTTCTGTATAAATTCTGTCTTTTCAAAAATTAGGGACTATCCCTTCATAGTGAAAACAAAGAAAGGGAATTCCGAACTGTATAGTTACATTAATATATTGCATAACATAACGCCTATGCCTTGCAACTTTGACTGCTGTACGTGCATGGCTTTCACGCGTATGTATTGTACTGATATGGTCTACCGCTCGGATCGATGAATCTTAATGAAAATGCAAATTTCTTTTTTCATGGAAAAACATGAAAACACTGTCTTTATTAATAATAAAAACCCTAGAAAATTTCCGTGGTAGAAACGTTATCGAGTTTATCGCCAGTCTTACTCACTAATTTTTTGAAAAATTTATAACGATAAAACTGACTAAAAACTCGTTAATTTATAAAATACTATATTATCTAGTACTGGATTAATATAATAATTTTAAATTTGTAATAAATTTATTAATTTGGAAAAAAAAAATATATCGTCAATTTTTAAAATATGATTCAAGAATTATGTTACGATATAGCGAGTAATGTATATCAATAATGAATTAAGTAAAAATACTTAATAGTTATAAAATAATAATTAAGATTAATTACGATTCATCTGATGATTATAAAACATATACATAAGTTATATCTCTCAAACAATTTTATTTTAAATCATCAAAAAATAGTGAAGAAACCATGATAAATGTAGTAATTAGAAATATAATTCTTTGATATATATCTAATGAATTAATTAAAATTTACTTTTAATGCTTTAACTGCTAAAAGCATTAAACTATTTACTTTACATTTACATAGATTAAGGGGCTGGATAAGTCTTCATAATCTGATAAGTACATGGCAGAATGCGTGTCCATACCAAATTTCGTAGAACTAATAATCATTTGAATCAGGTTCGGATGTTTACTATAAAAAGTATAACAACACTCAAATATTAAGATTCAGTAATGCAACATGATGAAAAATATAAATTTTTATTATTGATGAACACATTGCTAAATCTAGATCGCGATCTTTCTCCGTTACATAAAAATTTTTCACAATCCTTAATACATGATTATATTTTCATAAGATATAACATAAATGAGTTTTTAGTAAGTTTTCCGTTATAAAACTTTAACAAAACATTACCAATCGAAACTAAACTGGCTAATAGTTAATCTAGTAGCGACATTAAATCGCTTATTTTTTACTTAGCTTACGTTAAATTTCCGTTAGATTCACAAATCGTACATGATTTTTACTTTCTTTTAATATTCAAAGTTTAATATATTTGTATATAAATGAAATAACAGAAGGGACATTTTTTTAACTAATTTTAAAATTTAAAGCTCGTCGATTTATATAAATTTTGAAACAGCTTTATTAAGTGATATCGGTCCAAGCTTTGTGCCGCGATCAAACGTGTCTTACTTGAGTATAGAAGAGATACCAGGGAAAAAAGACTAAAATAAAGTGACTCACTAATTGGAATTGGATTTTTGTGCGATCTTTTGTTGTTCAATTAAGATCATTTCGGCAAAACTGCTAAGTATATTGTTCTGCGAATTACTTAGATATAAATTTTCATAATAAAATACGAGTTATATAAATGCCTTACATCATCACAGGTTTCTCTCACTCTTACATTAAAAATTATTATAATACAAGTTGCTTCTTAAATTTTTTAAAGGCTAATTTTTCATTTGAATTTTGAGAATATTATACTTTATATCTCATATATACGTATTTTGTCATTGCTTTAAAATGTTGATTTGTTAAGAATTAATCTTGAATATATTTGTGCGTCAAGCCTTAAATTTTAAGTTACGGCTAATAAAATGTATATTTTCAAGGCACTGTGTTGCGTACAGCAGAAGTCTTTGTTAGAATATGGGTTTCACTACAATCTTAAATAATTTGGTAACTCAATGCTATCAGTACTGAATTCTCAACATCACGATACTAAAAAACACATCTTATCAATTACTTTGACTTCCTTCCTCTTGTTTCTGTACAAGAAAAAAAAAGAGCGTCCAAGAGTAGCTTATACGATATATCGGTAGAGACTAAACAGTTTAATCAAGTAAATTACTTCCGTAGAAAGAATAACGAGAGCAGATGGGTTATTAGCGTTAAAAAGTGTCTTTGCTATTTTACAATTCTGTTACGACGTACTTTGATATACATATAATGACTGTTGTGATTAAGATTCCTTTTTGTTGGGAATTCTGTGGTCACTTATTGAACAGTCTGTTTACACAATGCATCCCTGATTGAGATTGAAAAACTGTTAGCCAGTTTTTGGCCAATATGTGGCACAAAAACTGGCTATTTTTCGATCACCCATTTTCGCTAATAAGTGATTAAATGCTGACATATTTATTTACAATTTCTTTTAGGGGTTGTTCGTTTGTTTATGCGATATTGTTAATATAAATAAGAAATATTCAAAGTGCCAAAGGCAGTTTCATGTTCTCAGAAATGCTACTGAAAAATCCTATATTCATAAAGATAATTAAAATCACGTAGTTGTTATAAATATAGGTAGAAATATACATCAAAATATTTATATTTTCTATATAATAATCACATGTATAATGTATTAATTGTCACCTGATTTCTAAAAAAAAAGTAGTTATTAATTTTGATAATTTTAATAAAAATATGTATCTAGAAAAAATAATCATCTTTTTGTAGTTATGGAAAATGATAACATAAAATAATTTCACTATTATTATTAATTGCCGTAGAGGCGATCTACATTTTTATATAGAAACTACTAAGAGTTGATCAAAGTTGCTATAAAATAATAGAAGAGTTATGAAACGCCTTCTTAGCGTCTATTGCATATACATACATATATACACCTACTTACGTATATTTTTATTATTTTCACCTACCAATATTGCATAAACATACAAACAAAAGTTCATTGTTTAGTAATGCACGATAAAAAGAAGCATCACACCGTCTAAGGTGTTTTCGTGGAAAAAAAATCAAAAGATACTATATTTTCTGCAGCTTGCACATTGTATTCATAAACTATATTTTCATCAATCGCGTAAAAATTACATTTTTCTATAAGAAGTATAAAATTGTTATTTTTATGTCCTTTCCTTTAATTCAAAAGATAGACTCTTTACAAGACACGCAGCATTTAGCGGAATCTATTTAACAGCCGAAGTATTGAATCAATGTTTATTCAAGGCAAAAAAAATCAAGAAAACAATAAAAAATGTATGTTTTCGTAAAGGAGAAAACATACATGCAAAAATGTATAAATAAAAAAAGTGAAAAAATAAAGAATTAATAACAATGTTAAAACGCATAATGCGAGAGAAATTAAGAACAAATTAACTGACAGAATATATTCCAAAGTTTTGCTGAATGGTATTTTCATGGTGTTAAATATTTTTCCAAAAGAAGGTATGTTCTGAAAAAAATTGCAAGAAGCTTGTAAAAAAGAGATTGTGGTATAATAAAAAAAGACGATAAACCAAACTTTTGGCTTTCAGTATTTTTTCATTTCCCTTTTTTCTTAAAAATATTTCCCTTGTAACAGGGTTTAAATTCAACGAAATACTACCGGAAGCTCGTGCCCTAGTACAGGGTGCCGCTGGAGTCAATCTAACTCTGAACTTCCGGGGATGCGACTCCGGTAACTCCTGTTGACAACGCAGAGTACTGACGCTCTCTGCTTTCTGAAACAAATGTGGAAGTACGGCTTTAATCACCGCGCGCGCAACTGGAAATCCGGCGACGCTTCTAGCAATCGCGAACACGCGTTAAATACGGCGAGCAAACCTTTTACAAAAAAACCACGAAATGAGAGCGCAAAGACTCACCGAGTTATGCGAGGAAGTTAACGTCTCGATCTTCTCTCTCGCACTCGGTGGCTGCTCGCTCGCTCACCGGTCTGCACTCCGTATATATCTATAGATACTCGCGGTGTTCTCCTCTCTCAGCAAGTTCTTACTGGTCGCGTACGTACCTCCCCAGGCTATAATTCCATATGACATTATACTATGAAATAGAATATAATATATCCTTCTTAAGGTATCAGTAGTCATGAGCTTTGCCAGTTTATAAAAGATGAAAATGAGGTATTTATAGTTTTGTTGTAGATGTTGATGTGAGCTCCGTAGTCGGAGAGCAATGAGGAGAGGACAGATAATGATAACGTTAAAATGATCAATACAAAAAGATAATTAAGTTTAATTTAAATGAGACCCGGAATCAATTGAAGTAAAAAGAATTAAAGAAAAAAATAATTAAAAGAGAAAACGTTCTCTGCATCGTGCGAAATTCTCGATGGAGACAGAGACTCAGGTGCCCTTTTTTCCCTGTGGCAGGATGCCACCCCTTTATGCTCTTTTAGTAAAACGTTCTGCAGAGAGTGAGAGAGCAGGAGGCTTTTTATACCGTTGGGCGAGTGCGCGCCCTCAGCGAAAGCCAAGGCGTCGAGAGTTCCTCTCGGAGAATCCGTGTAGAAGGTCCGGCTCCTTCGCGTCGCGGTGAGCGAGTCCTGCTCCGAAATTTTGGAGCGCCAGAGAATACCTCGGCTTGAGAGAGAGAGAGAGAGAGACGATTGTTTTCACACTCTGATTGGCCGCCGCATAGATCGGACGCCAAAGATAGCAGGTGTGGCTGCTATAGTTGCGTGTGTCGCGAGACTCTCGCTCCCCTCTCCGCAAAAGGGTGCGGCCTGTCGAGTAGTCGGCGACGTTGAGCTTCTGCGAAGCTCAACAGGCGTGCCGTTGTTCCGCTTTACAGAGGAAAAAGTCGAGCGCGTTTTTCCTCGGATTTAATAAAAAAATAAGAATTTTAACGGACGTCAATGTAATCGATATATACGTTCCTGTTAGAAATATAAATATATATTGTACAGAAGTCAGGTTCCATACGAAAGGAACTGTGTACAGAGCCTTACAGCTCAGGTTCCGTGCAAAGGTAACCTGAGAATTCAAGTTCCACCGAAGGAACTTGAGGTACCGAGAGCGTGCATGTATGAGTGTGGACGCACACATGGAAGTCTCGCCTCCCTAGTGTGTGCGTGAGTATGATGTAAGTCAGGCAGCAGCGAGCGACGCGCTGCTCTCTCCCTCTCTCTATACCGCTGTACGTCGAACGATGAGCACCTCGCGCGTTGCGCAAGGAAGCACCGTAGTTGTAAGTTTCAATAAAGTGTCTTTTATATTAATAAAATCTCTCCTTACTTACTACCACACCTCAACAGTTCCATTTCATGTTACTACGGATAATTATTCCTAAGAATTTAGTATTTTTAACACTTTTTATGTTTATGCCTCATATTTTGATGTCTAAATTTTTGGTGTGCTATCAATATGATTTCCAAATTCAGTACATACTGTTTTGTCCGTGTTTAAAGAAAGCTTGTTTAGAGCAAGCCAAGTAGATATTTGATGCAAAGTTTTATTCATTTTAACCTCAACTTCTTTCCAGGTTTTAGTTGTGGTAAAACGGCTGTATCATCAGCATATGATACTATAGTATCTTCTGGGATGTCTAGTAATAGGTCATTTATATAGAGTAAAAAGAGTAGCGGCCCCAAAATAGTTCCTTGGGGAACACCGAAATTGACTGATTGGAATTGACTGGTTATATTGTTTACTTTTACTTTCTGTAATCTATTTTCCAAATAACATTTCATTAGATTATAAGCACTTCTTCTAATTTCATAATTGTATAGTTTATCTAATAAAATTTTATGGTTAACCGTATTAAATTCTTTGGCAAGGTCTAGGAGAATTATAGTGATAGGAGTGCTCTTGTCTAGATTACCATATATTACATTTGATATCAAAGATAGAGCATCTTTAGCACTTTTATTTGTTCTGAAGCCATATTGATTTTTGGCAAGTATTTCGCACTTGTTGATGGAATTTGTCACTTTATTTTGTATGATTTTTTCTAATACTTTTGCTAGGTTTGAAATAATGATATGGGCCTGTAGGTTGTAGGAATATGTTTTTCTTTTTCTTTACGAATAGGTATCACTTCTGCTGTTTTCAAGGCATCAGGCCAAATGGCCTTTTCTATGCAGAGGTTGAAAATGAAATCTAAGGGTTCTGGTAAATGTTCTACCAATGTTTTTAGAGTTTTACCATTGATATAATCAATACCACCATTTTGTTTTTCATTTTAGAGATAATTTTTGAGATTTCCTGATGGTTAGTTGGCTCCAAAAAATGCTTTTGCTGTTCATATAAGAGAGTTTAATTACCTTATTTATCGGGGGTCTTATTTTGTCAAGATTATACGCTGGATTTCTTAAAACCAAATTAAAATACTTTGAAATACTTTTTCTTGTATAGAACTTGAGTTGAATTTTTCAATAGAGATACTGTTTGAGCATAAATTATTAAGTTTTGACTAAATAAATATATTTAATTGTGATAATAGTGAAGAAAAAAAGCGAATTTTCAATAAGAAAAATAAAAATATTTTTCCGGTGATGATAAATTTAAGCAAGCAATATTGCAAATATTCAAAATATTTATTACCAATGCTTTTTGCTATTTCACAAGAATTACAGCTTTTATAAAATTTAGAGTACAGTAAATATAAAATTTTTTAAACTGCTTATTGTAGAAATATGGGTTATCTATTATTCCTACTATATTGTCTAAACAGTGATGATTAAATTAACCGACCAAATTTTTCTCTTTTCACAATCAAACATTTTTATTATTACATAAAAGTGCGGTTATATTAATTTAAATACAATATAGAGTCATTTTAAAAATTTTCAAAACAAATATTTTATGCATTGATGATCATAAATTAAAATTAAGATATGACATAGTAAATAGTTAAGTACATTTTTTAATAATTTACGTTTTAGATAGCCACAAAAAGTAAACTATACGTATATTTTCTAGACAAGTTTTAATCAAATTTGTATTTCAGTATAGCTCCTTGATCTATTAAATAGTTTAAGATTTCTTTATCTGCAGTTAGCCCACTAATGATAGCAACATACAAAGGCGTTTCACCCAACATATTTCTAGCATTAATGTTCTCTTGATTCGTTACACTTTGAATAACTTCAAAACTCGCGCGCTCTTGATATGCAATGTGTAATGCGGTGTTACCATCTACCTCTATCATAGCCATGTGATTTTCCACTAAATACGAAAGCCCGGAG
>JAWWEQ010049012.1:0-14473 GCA_035583055.1 Torymus tubicola
AGGTGATTTTAAAAGAAAAAAAAATTTTGACCTCTCGATTCACCTGAGAACTGCCCATATATATATATATATATTTTATTTGTTTAAACTGATGCTCTTTATTTAAGTTTTAGCCTTTGTTCACCGCGACATTTGAAGTCCGTTCCAGAAAAAAGAAGAAACGACGGTACGCGTCGGCGTGGTCGAAAGCGCGCGCGCAACTGAGGAAGAGTGGGAGGAGAAGGCGTGATACGCAGCGCGGCGGCCGACCCGTTCAGTACTCGCCCGAGTGCCGCACGGGCAACGTCTTCGTTTATTCAATATATATTTATCTTCGCATATATGTATTTGTACGGGATTATCTGTAATTTATGTAATATTCTTGTGATTTCTTTTGTGAGTGAATAAATAAGATAATTTACTAGTGAAAATATAAGAGCCTGAATACTGTCCTTCACTGCCTTCTTAACATTTTGGTGCCGAAACCCGGGAATATTTTCAGCGGGATAAGAAGAGCAGTGCTGAGGAACGGTATTGGGGACTTGGTAAGGGGACTCGAAAAACGACGGATTGTAGTCGGTGGAAGTGGTTGCGTTGCAGTGAGGTGAAGTGGTCAGTGGTCGATCGACGATGGTAGGAAGGCCACGAGGTCGAGGTCGTCCGCTGGGCGCGCGGAGTGGCTCACGCGGTGTCGTTACGCGGAATGCGGTTCGACGCGGGCGTTATGTGGTGCCGCCATCGTCTACAGGTGACTTCCGGAGCGAGCAGGGGAGTGCTGCGCCGCCAATTCAGCAAGACCCCGCCGCCCTAGGTCAAAACACAGCATCACCGAGCAGCATTAGCAGGGTAAGTCACCACCAATCTACACTCTCGGCAAGCCGAAAAAGACGCCTAGAATTGCAGGCGGAAGAGCAACGTTTGGCCATAAAAAGAAGAGCGATCACTGAGTGAGAAAAATTGGACTTGGAGCTCGTTGACCGGCGGCTGGCGTTCGAGCTTGCCGAAGGTTCGGAACCCGAAGCGTCTGCATTCCGACCACCCCAAGGGCGTGGTAATGCCAGTATTAGAGACTGGCTGGAAACAGCGGAATGCGGGGGTGCGGTCGACATAGCGACCCAAGGACACCAGCGCGATTCGGCCATGGCGAAAGAGTCTCGGTGTATGAACGACCAAGGAGGGGTTGCAGTGATGACACCTCCCGCCACGTTTTTCAACAGATTAACGAATAAGAATCTTCCGCATTCCAAGGGTGAGGTTCGGGAGTGGTGGCGGTTCAAACACGCGTTCGAGTTATCTACGCGGCTGGGAAAGTATACGGATGAGGAGAACATCGGCCGTTTGCATGATTGTCTACGCGGTAAAGCTAGAGAAGCAGTTTCCTCTCTGTTAATTACCGCGACTAGCTCATGGCGAATCATGGAAGTTCTCGAGACGCGTTTCAGAAGTCCGAATATAATTATTAATGATATTGTAAATGAAATAAGAATTTTGCCTCGATTGGGCTCAGGAAAGATCGACCTCGCCGTCCTTGTCACAAAGGTACAAAACGGTGTCGCCGCTCTGCAGGCGTTACAACACGTAGGATACCTCCACAGCCCAGAGCTTTGCGATGAGATACTGTCAAAACTCCCGGCGTCTATGATGCCGTTTGTTTACCGGTCATTATCCGCGGCCCCGAAAGGCGAGCCGCGTCTCGTATCCATCACGAAATTCCTGGAAGAGGAAGCCGAAATGGCCAGCAAGACAGGGACCTCTTCCCTACGACCATCGCTCCCGTGGCGCCGCGAACGTAAGGAAGCGACGGAATGCTCGGAGCGCCGTCGTGGACCACGAAACGAAGCGGCAATCCTCACGATAAGCAAAGCTGAGGCTCCATGCAACGTAACATCGGTGGCATTTGAGAAGGATATGTGCGCCTTTTGTCGGCGATCACGGCACTCACCTAGCAAGTGTGAAAAGTTTCTTGAAACTCCAATTCTGGAGCGCTGGGATTGGGCAAGGACCGCGAAGGTTTGCTTTAACTGCTTAGGAAAGGGCCACAGGGCAACCAAGTGCCGGAAAGGGAGATGTGACATAGATTAGTGTGGGAAGAGACACCATTACATGCTACATAACCAGAACCAACAGGCTTCGACAACGGGCTTACCCAGTGTGTCTCGGACATCTGAGAGACAAGAGAGCTGACTATTTGAGGGTAGTAGAGTGATGCTGAAAATAGTGCCGGTGACTTATTTTCAGAACAGCGAATGCGTCCATAGGAACGCATGCATTACTAGTTTAAGGGTCGACTTTAACCCTGATAGATGAATCACTAGCAAAGGCAATAAACGTCTCTGGGAGGCAAGTCGCCGGCATTGACGGAACGCGTCACACCCTCAGAAAGGTTAGAACGGTACGTTCGATAGGTCTCTCTACACAACGTTTGTCTGCCCGAGACCTGGCACTCGCGAGAGAGGTGGTAGACATACCCGAAGCCGGGACATACAACGAAGCGACGCCAAAAATTCTCATCGGCCAAGACAATTGGGAACTGATTATTTCCAGAGAAACGATTTTGACGGCCTTCGCGGGACTGGCGGTGTCTCATACAGCATTGGGTTGGGTGGTACATGGATGATCTCATTCGAAACAGACGAGAGGTAAACGAAGAGTATTAGCTACGAACGTTGACCGGCGAGAGTCGATAGATCCCTTAGGTGAGACCGAAGAACACCTACTAGAATTAGTCAAGGCTAGTTTCCGATTGGACGCTCTGGGGGTATCGACTACACCCAAAATATAGACCCAAGACACGAACGCGCTCACCACCTACTAGAGAATACTACACGACGTACTCGAAGTAGATGGGAGACAGGCCTCCCATGGGCTTCCGAACAAATCACCCTCCCATCTAGTGAGGAAGCAGCCCGCAAGCGTCTGTACAGCCTGGAAAAGAAGTTAGACGACGATCCGGTATACGCTGACGCATACTACCGAGAGATGGAGAAACTTGTTCGGCTAGGATACGCTAAACGGGTAGTCAGGAATGATCTCAAAGGTAACCGACAGTGGTTCTTGCCTCATTTCGGCGTGACAAACCCAAACAAGCCAGGAAGGGTTCGCATTCTGTTCGATGCAGCGGCAAGATCGCACAAGGTCAGTTTAAATAACAAGCTACTAGCGGGATCGGACTTCCTCACGTCACTTTTTGGAGTCTTGCTTCGTTTTAGAAAACATCCGATAGCCTTTACCAGCAATATACAGGACATGTTCCTACGTATTGGGATGAGCGAGCAAGACCAAGGATCTCAGTTGTGTCTATATAGAGGTCGAGAGCGACACAGAGCCCCGGATATCTACTGCCTACGTACCCTAGTCTTCGGGGCCCGCTCTTCCCCCTGTAGCGCCATATACGTGCTGAACCGCAATGCGCATGAATTCGAGGGTTGCATGCGCCCCAGGCCGTCAGAGCCATTAGGAGGAATTTCTACATGGATGACTACCTCGACTGTGTAGGATCGGAGGTCAAAGCACTAGATCGCATAAAGCAAATCATAGAGATCAACGAGTCTGAGGGTTTTAAGATGCATAAGTGGACCAGTAACAGCGAGTCTATTATGCGCGCTATACCAGCGTCAAGCCGACAGAAAGGATCGGTAGACCTCGGCTCACGTACGCCATTGAAAACACCCACCAAGACCTTAGGTTTAATTTGGAACCCTAGTTCAGACACATTTAGCTTCAATGTCAATTTTGACCGAATCCCACACGAAGTCTTGGCAGGGCGCACAGCGCCCAGCAAACGTTAGATGCTTGGCTTTATTATGTCCATCTTCGATCCGCTCAACTTCCTGTGTCCACTCACCGTGCGGAGCCGGATCACTCTCTAAGCAGTATGGAGAAGCGCCATCGGATGGGACGACCAGCTGAAAGACTCGGAGCATTTGAAATGGAAGCAATGGATTTACGGACTTACTAATGCGAAGAGTATCGAAATACCACGCTGTTTCTTAAGTCGGCTGACACCAGTCCGCCGTAACGAACTCCATGCCTTTAGCGATGCAAGCCAGGCAGCGTACGCCGCCGTTGTTTACCGAAGGACCGAGTTCGAGGATGGAACATTGGAAGTTGCATTCGTCGCCGGTAGAGCGCGTGTCGCCCCCGTCAAGTTAACGTCGACACCGCGACTTGAGCTACAAGCTGCTGTAATGGCAGCACGATTAGCTTTTTCAATACAAAAGGAGGCGGACGTGAAATTCAACCGTCGAACGTTTTACACAAACTCCCAAACCGTACTCAAGTCGATTCAAGGTGAGCCTCGCAATTTCTGGGCCTACGTTGCATTTCGGCTGGGGGAAATCGACGAATTAAGTGAAACGACTGAGTGGCGGGGGATTAAGTCCGTCGACAATCCTGCAGATGACGCAACCCACGATAGACCGGTAGACCTTGGACGAAATGCGCGATGGTTCAGAGGTCCACGCTTTTTGCACCTAAGGGATTCCGAGGACGGGTATGCGGACCCACCAGACGACGGGCGGTCCTACGAAGAAGAAGCTGCCGAGTATTCTCACGAAGTGAATTGTATACATCGGCCGAGCTCGTGTGAGCACCTCCCCGACGTCAGTCGATTCTCTTCGTGCCTGAGACTCTTGCGCTCCACGGCAAGAGTACTGCAATTTATCGAGATTTGCAAAAAACGCTTACCTCCTGCAGTAGCCTTGCCCATAGAGCTTATCTCTCGAGCAAATACGCTCTGGTTGCTTCAATCGCAAAAGGACACTTTCGCTACCGTGATCTTGGATGTAAAAAAAAAATCGGTCCCTTCCTAAGAGTAGCTACGTACGTAAGTTAACTCCGTACCTGGATAAAGATGGGCTATTGAGAGCCGAAGGCCGCATCAGCGAAACCACGAACGTGCCAGACACCATAAAAACCCCGATCATTCTAAGTGGGGATCACCCATTCGTCAAGCTTATCGTTAAAAAATACCATGTCAAATTCCACCATGGCAATAACGATACCATGATCAACGAGATCCGCCAAAAACTCTGGGTTACAAAGTTGCGTGCTACTTTGAAGTCGGTCGTGAACAATTGCCAATTTTGTCGAGTAAAGCGAGCCCTCCCACAGCAACCAGAAATGGGTAACCTACCTCGCGCGCGGCTTGCCCACCATCACCGTCCATTCTCCTATTTTGGAATGGACTACTTTGGTCCAATAACGGTGACTATTGGGAGACGTCATGAAAGGAGATGGGGAGTGCTGTTCACGTGCCTATCGACACGAGCTGTACACGTTCAGTTAGCGGCTTCGCTAAGCACGAACTCAGCGATAATGGCTCTAAGAAGGATGACTTCTAGAAGAGGGCAACCATTGGAGATATACAGCGACAATGGGACTAATCTACGAGGAGCCGCCACAGAACTACGAGCAGCCATCCGCAACATGAATGAGACTGAACTCTACGACCATGCGGCTAATATCGGAGTTACATGGAAATTCATACCGCTATTTGATGCCATGCCATCATTCATACCATGCCATAAAGAGAGCATAAATTTACATGTTAACAGTAACTTCATTTCCTTAAACTTAATTCAGACGTATTTTCCAAATGCAAGGAGTCTTACATACAATATTGATGATGAAAAAATAGGATTGAATTCTACAAATGATAAAATAGAATTACCTAATTCAATATCACAATTTAATGTGTTCAGTCATTGTTCATCAAAAGGTAGGATATAAGTACTATTTTTACTATTGTATTTTTTTATATTAGCTGTTTAAAATCAGTCTAATAATTCTTTTTCCTTTTAGATAACAGTTTTGTCCAAGACCATAAAAAACGAAAAATAGATGAAATTTTAGCTAGTATAAGAAACAATAAAAGTAACAGTCAAGAAACAGTAGACGAAGATGAGGTAAATTCTCATAAATAAAATGATTTTTTATAACTTTTTATAAATACATGAATTCATAAATACATATTTTGTTTCAGAATGTATATAAAAAGAAGGAGAGTATATGAAAGAATATAAATACTTATTTATTGCAAAATGTTGAAGAACTATAGTTTAGGTGCTTTAAGTATTTTAAGTTGCTATAATACAAGTGCTATTTTATGAAATGGAAAATCTCATTAAAAAGTATTACTACAAGAACTTCACACATGAAGAAATACGTAGTTTATTGATAAAGAAGCATAGATTGACAGTATCGGTGACTTCAATAAAAAGAAGACTTGCTGCTCTTAACTTAAAGAGGAAATATTTGAAAGAGAGCAATATAGAAGATATATGTTATGCTGTAGTAGAAGAATTAAACTCAGCTGGTTATAATCTTGGTTATAGATCTTTATGGATGAAACTGAAAAAGAAATACAATTTGGTAGTGAAAAGAGACACAGTTTATTATATTTTGAAAATTGCTGATCCAGAAGGAGTTGCTTTTAGATATGCCAATAAACGTAAAAGAAGATCATACTTCAGTCCAGATCCAAATTTTATTTGGCATTTAGATGGCTATGATAAGCTAAAGCCTTTTGGTTTTGCGAGACATGGATGTATTGATGGATACTCCAGAATGATCTTGTGGTTGGAGGTTTCTACAACTAACAATAATCCTGCGGTGATAACGTATTACTTTTTAAATTCAGTGTTTACTTTGAAATTTATACCAGCGGTAATACGCTCTGATAAAGGTACAGAGAATAGTCTTATTGAGTTTTACAAATCAGTTTGAGGATGAATCATCAGGATGACCTAGCAGGAGACAAAAGTTTTATGAAAGGTAAAAGTGTTCATAATGAACGTATAGAGTCATTTTGGGGGCAGATGAGACAGCATTCAGCAGATTTTTTTATAAAATTATTCAAATCCATGGTAGAAAAAGGTCTGTTCGATGGAAGTGATCTTTGTAAACAGTGTCTTCAATTCTGCTTTGGACCACTAATAAGAACAGAATTAAATTCAACAAAGAAACTATGGAATGAACATAGGATTAGGAAACAAGCTGGAGTTCACATTGCTGGAAAGCCGTATCTTCTTTTTAATGTACCTGAAAAATATAATGCAAGGGATTGTAAAAAGGATATTGATGAAAACGTAGTCGAACAAGTGATAACTCAATTTACAAAAGGACCACAATTGTATAATCCTGCGATACAAGAATTAGTTGATCTTTTATTACCAAATGCTGGTATTGCATCAACTCCTGAAGAGGCTTTGTTATTGTATCAGAACTTATTACAAGCTATTAATGATCATCAATGTTAGTAAACTGTAAGTAATTTTAAATTCACATTAAGATTTGAAAAAATATTCTATTCTAAAGTATACATTTTACATTTCAGTTCTGTTATACAAAGTATCTCCGACACCAAATATCTGATAGATATAATCAAGTATACTGAGGCTGCAGTTACCTAGTTATCCGCAACCATCTAAGAAGCTCATCAAACGTCGTTGCCAATTAAAACGATTTTATAAATATACTTGTGCGCCAAACTACACATACTTATCACATGAATTATATGTATTTGTATTTGGTTATTTAATTTTCTTACAAAAATATGTTGTACATTTTATGCAAAATAAAAACAAAACATTTTTATGCAAAATCCACCTTTATTTCATATACTGATTTTACAATAAATTGAAAAACAAATAGAATTAGAAATGAAAAAAATATATAACCTTATATTTAACGATTTGAACACATTGTTTTTCTTTTACATTTTATAAGTAAACAGTATAAGATTACATGTAATTTTTTAATAGAAAAACTTACTTTTAAGTATAAGAACATTTGAATATTAATATTATTTTATATAATTTCAGAACTTTGAACTCTAATATTTTATTATATTAAAGCAAACTAAAGCAAGTTACATAACTATTTCACTTTGTAATATTTTTAATATCACCTTTTACTATATAAAAATAAATAAAAATATCATTTTTGATTTTTATCTTCACAATCTTCTTAGTTAATAAATAGTCAATGTTTTTAAACATTGAATTGTTGTAATACATTTCTTCAGAACGTTTAAATCTAATGTTTCGTTACATTAAAACGAATATTACTTAAGTATTTAATTTTGTAATACTTTTAATATCACATGGCACTATATCAAAAGAAATAAATATCTAAGTTTTGGTTTTGATCTTCTTAATCTTCTTGTTAATCAATAAAACAATCTTCTTTAACATTGAATACTTGTAACACTTAATATTTATAAAATTAAACTTTCAAAAACTTTAAGTAATAATAAAATCACTTTAGTCTAACATACTTTGAATAATATCCAACAAAGTACTCGCTTTTGGTCGTTTTTGTATATTTTGATCAAAACATGATCTCAAAATATGCTGCAAAGGATATGGTATGATACTAAAATCAGGTTTTTCATTTGCTTCATAAATATTTTTTAATTTAGTAATCTCATCAGAGCCTTCTACGGTTTCTAAGTGTGTTTGCCATGTTTCTCGTTCTGCATAAGTCTCATAGATTACACATGCTACAGAATTGTTGCTGCCTCGTTGAGCATTAAGATTTCTGGTGCCATGTAATGGTAGGTACCTTTCAAATTATTCCCTACAGTTGCATCACTTTTGCTTAACCCCAAGTCACACAGTTTGGTCGTACCAGATTCATTAACCAAAATGTTTTCTGGTTTAATGTCCTTGTGTAAAATCGGTGGCGACAAATCGTGTAAGAATGTAAGGGCTTTACATACTTGGCATAAAATATAACTATTAGTGCTTTCTAATAATCTATACTTTTTATCTATTTTGCTGTTTATGAATATACGTCTTAAATTGGAGCTATTAAAGAGTTCCATTACTATGTAACAGTCCTTTGGATTAAATCCCACTGCCATTATCGATATTACGTTAGGATGTTTAATTCTATCCATAATTTGAATCTCCCTCAAAATATATTTATTACTTGTGTTAATTTTTATTCTTTTTACAGCTACTTCTGTTCCCAGCCAAGTGCCAACATTAACAGTCCCAAATCCTACTTGTCCTAAACATTTACTGGATACAATTACATCTTCTGTATGGATGACTGGAATAGGTAGTTTGAAGTTATCAATAATTGATTGATTCGGAATTAAACTTTCACTTTCGTATACGGGTAGCATGATTTCAATTTTTTTATCACTGTTTACTCTATATTTCAAGTTATTATCTGTTACCGAGCTATTAGAAATTCGATTAATATCTTTTGATTCAAGTTGCCTAAGCACTGTCGCATCAGCCATTATATTCTTTGGATCCATATTACTAGTGTCATTTACAAGATTTGATTGATCTTGTATTTTTGCATTAACAATAGATTTAAAAGGTGATCTTGAAAAATTATGACTAATTATTCTGTCTTGCTTACTACTTTCTAATTGATTTACTGATTTTCCTTCATTTGGAATTCCTTCTTTGTCATAAATGTTTTCATTGTTCTCCGTCGTTAGCAAATACATCTTCATGTGACGATTTCTTTGTTTAATTTTATTAATAAAATTCCAAAATTTACATTTTTTCCCAGTTTCATCCGTGAATTCAGAAAAAATGTCGTTGTCATAATTTTCAAGATCTATTGTACTATCAGTAAAGTAAAATGCATTGTCCTTGCTCTTCATAGCTTCCACAGCCAGTTCTTTTATTTCTTTATGAGAATAGTTTTTATGTATATTGAGATCTATCATCTTGATACCTCCAATGGGTTCCTTCATTTGAATAAATTTCGCATTGAGATCTGTCCTATGTTTCCAACCCACTTGTAGTATTCTACTCTCCTTCTTTTTATATACATTCTGAAACAAAATATGAATTTATGAATTCATATATTTATAAAAAGTTATAAAAAATCATTTTATTTATGAGAAATTACCTCATCTTCGACTACTGTTTCTTGACTGTTACTTTTATTGTTTCTTATACTAGCTAAAATTTCATCTATTTCTCGTTTTTTATGGTCTTGGACAAAACTGTTATCTAAAAGGAAAAAGAATTATTAGACTGATTTTAAACAGTCACTACTGTAGCGCGCGCAAACGACATGCGCGCCGCGCCTGCGTCAGTCGGGACCCGTACAGGCTTCCGTAAGAGTGGGGGGAGAAGGCGTGATACGCAGCGGCGGCGGCCGACCCATTCAGTACTCGCCCGAGCGCCGCACGGGCAACGTCTTCGTTTATTCAATATATATTTATCTTCGCATATATGTATTTGTACGGGATTATCTGTAATTTATGTAATATTCTTGTGATTTCCTTTGTGAGTGAATAAATAAGATAATTTACTAGTGAAAATATAAGAGCCCGAATAGTTTTACATTGTAGTTAGTGCATATAGTCACTAATCTAGGATATTCGAAAGGTTCATTTTCAATAATATTGGTAACATTAAAGTTGAACCGTTCTAACAACAACTTTTTCAGTCCACCAATGACGAAAATTCTTTTATCATTTTTGAAGTAGTAGATAAGTTGTGACGGTTCTAGAATCATATCTTTTCAGGAATTATGGTGGTTCTGGAATAGGTGTCTTTAGAACTGGCACGAACGGACAGAGGCCAGCGATCGGCAGCTTGCAGCGGCGGTCAGATGCCTGGCGTTTTGCAGCTTATGTTCTAGTTAACATTTAAAACTTTTTATAGCCCTATTGCTCAAGAAAACAGCAAGTATTTGTGGAAAATTTTTTCAATACATGTTTTCCGTGATGACTTTTTCTTGTCGTTATTTTGTTGTTGATGCTTGGAAGCAACGCGTGAGCTGTTTTGATCCACTTTGATGTAGAATACTGTATATTTTTTAACACCTTTTGTTTTAAAGAGTAACACTTTTTGATCTTTTATGTCATAGAGTAACTCCTTTTGATCTGTTATGTCGTAGAGTAACACCTTTTGTGTTAAAGAGTGACTCCTTTTATACTATAGAGTAATAATTTATACTCTAGTTAGTGTTACTTTCGAATTTTTGTATTATAGAGTAACACTTTTTACGCTATAGAGTAACAGCTTATACTCTAGTTAGTATCGCCTTTGATTTTTGTGTTATAGAGCAACACCTTTTTCTGTGTTAAACAGTAACAGCCTTCGAAGTTTAATGTTGTAGTGTAACACCTTTTATGTTGAAGAGTATTGATCTTTTATATTATAGAGTAACACCATTCATGTCATCGAGTAACATTTCTTATGTTGAAGAGTAATTGCTTTTGAACTTTCATGTGAATAAATAACATCCTTCGATATTTTCATGCCGGACAGATGTCTTTTACGTCACAAGGTGATATTTTGTAAAATGGAGTAACACCTTCTACTACTACTGTTTTTATGTCATAGAATGGCATCGATTGACAAATATGATAGAGTGCTACGTGTGAATACTTATTTGTCGCTAGCACATTTGATGGTGGTATTATAATTAATGCAGAAATACTACTATTATATCACCGATGAATTTAAAAATTTACTTTTTAAAATATGTAAAGTTTTTAGTGTTACTCTATGACATAAAAGTTCAAAAGATGTCACACTTTACCACGAATAGCATCACTTTTTACCACAAATGTTGTTACTCTTTAACATAAAAGTTCAAATGATGTCACAGATTAATGTAAAAGGTGTTACTCTATAATATAACAAATTAAAAGGTTTTACTATATGCCATAAAAGTTCAAAAGATGTCACTCTTTAATACAAAAGGTATTTCTATGACATAAAAGATGAAAAGGTATCACTCTTTAGTAGAAAAGGTGTATTCTATGACATAATAAATTAAAAGATGTCACTCTTTACCACATAAGTTGTTACTCTATAATATAAAAGTTCAAAAGATGTCACTCGTTAATACAAAAGGTATTAGTCAATGACATAAACGACCATAAGATGTCACTCTTTATTGCAAAAGGTCTTACTCTATGACTCATATGTTCAAAAGATGTCACTCTTTAACACAAAAGGTGTTACTCTATGACATAATAAATTAAAAGATGTTACTCTATGCCGTAAGAGTTCAAAAGATGTAACTCTTTAATACAAAATGATTCAATGACATAAATGATCAAAAGATGTCACTCTTTAATACAAAAAGTTTTACTCAATGACATGAACGATAAATAGATGTCTTTCTTTAACGCAGAAGGTGTTACTCTATGACCTAAAAGATGAAATGGTGTCGCTGTTTAACGCAAAAGGTGTTACTCTATGACATAAAAGTATAAAAAGATTTATGGTTGCACATATATTCAGTTGATGCTATACCATTAAAGTAAAAACATGGCGAATGTACAGGATGTTATTAGTAAATTTCAGGGTAACATAGTACAGAAATCACAGGCTTTATCTAAGTCGACAAAAAGTGCTGAAGTTTCCGATACATCTAATGATATGGAATCTTCTGAAATTGAATTATACTCCTAAAATAACAGTAATACTAAAATTGCAAATCTTGACAACAAATATTTAACAAAATTAAATGGAAATTGGAGGAGATTTCCCCATAATATTTATGGTGTTTGCAAGTGAGAAAATTTACTTATGATTGGAAATTGTCGAATAAAGTTTGTAGGTTACTTCATTCAAGTAAATTGGCAGACCTATCATTTCTCTGTAAGACTGCTACAATTACTATTCACAAAACATCCGGATGAACGTCTTATAAATTCGGATAATATTGATAATTATCGTAGAATTATTGCTGTTTCGAACATTCACAAAAATACTACTGTGTGAATAAGTCAATTTGAAAATTAAAGAGTAAGAAATTTTATAATTTTATTGCTCCAATATTTCAAGAATCAGCTGTGAAAAATGACGCGTCTCGAGAGAAGAATGACAACGAGGACGAAGTTGAAAATACTGATAGTTTACTAAGAAATAAACGTAAAATGATTGAAAAGTAAACAAAGTAATGCAATGGTATCGCAAAAGGTATTTGAACCTACAGACAATTCTTTTAAGAAGCTGATTGGTTCAAATTCTCAAATAAATTGCCATCTTCTAGCTATTACTAATGAAACCGATAATTATTACGAAGCTGATCATTTTAGTGAAGATGCATCAGATTTTTCATTCAATGAATATTCACCGAAAAGTATTCATGATAACTTTATTAGCTTGAGATACCAAGCCGAAAGCGAAAGTGGAGCAGTGTCTTATTTGTCGACTCGTGCGTGAATCACCTGCTTTGCGCATAGGTTGCGTAATATACTATTTTGTCATTGGTAAAATAAAGAAGATGTGGTTAGAACGTTTTTACTTTAATGTTATCGATATCACTAAAATAGACTCTTCATCTTTCGAGTATCCGATATCAGTAACTATATGTACTAATCATCATGGAGCGTGTCAAACTATGTGTGTCATGTATAACGTAAAGCGCATAAAAGTATCGCCGCAACGATTCCAATATGAAATGGGAATGCAAGCCTGATCATATAGAATAATCGAAAAAAATTTAAGGGACGAGGAGGGGGACAACTACACATTATTGGGGCGACGTGGAGCTCCTTCAATTGTTTTATAGATCAACGTTAGTAGCTATGTTTACTCCCACAAGTAGTTAATCGAGACTTCATCTATATAAAACCAAAAAATATACAGTTTTCTACATCAAAATGGGTCAAAACGCATGCACAATTTTTACTACACTCATCGATAGCAAATTTCCCACGATATTGGCCACATATTTTTAATTAGAATCTTAAATCTCAATAAAGTTATGGGTAAAAAAATTTATTAACATTAGAAATTAAAATAGTACGTTTCGGCCTAGTTTTGAACAGTATTTTATACTACGAGGGCCGAAAAATCATATGATTTTGAGGTTAAGTCATCTCCGAACTTAGCAACACCTTCGGTTATTTTTACCACACGCTTCGGTAGATTCAGCCTTACTCAGTCAGAGAATATAGACTATATTATTATTAAGTATAGAAGGTCGGATCGGGGATTTTAGTGAAGCCAGAAATAAGCGTTAATACAGCCCTCCATAAGGCACGCGGCGCTATGTTTGCCTATGTTTAAGCATAGCTCGATTGTAGCGTCGCCTGCCTCACGGAGGGCCGAATTAACGCTTTTTTTTAGCTTCACAAAACCCCCCGATCCGACCTTCTATACTTAATAATAATATATTCTATATTCTCTGACTAAGTAGCGAATATAGCATAACGTCTACTGCCCGAGCGTTTCGGATATTTTTACATCAGATTTCGGCAGTTTTGACCACATTTTTTCTCAGAGTATTCTACAAATCATAGTTTTATTATTTGAACTATTAAATAAAAGAGAGCGTTAAGACTTATTGCATATGTATGGGCTTAAATATTTATTTATTTATTGTACAGGCTGAGAGCCCTTAAGTAATACAATATATATAAGGGCAGTTCTCAGGTGAATCGAGAGGTCAAATTTTTTTTTTCTTTCAAAATGACCTAAATCGCTTCGTAACCATCCCATATGTTATTCTGAATTTTTTCAGATTTTTTTCACTTCTAGTTTTTTAGTGG
>JAWWEQ010049013.1:0-14472 GCA_035583055.1 Torymus tubicola
AAGCGATTTAGGTGATTTTAAAAGAAAAAAAAATTTTGACCTCTCGATTCACCTGAGAACTGCCCATATATTTATATTCTCTTGTTAATTGTTATTTTTATAAATTTATATTTCTTTTCAAAATTTATCTTTTTTTGATAAAAAGTTTTGAGAGGGATTATTCTAATAGTTTTTTTTTATTTTATAACAAAAATATTACTATTCATTGTAATACAATAGACATACATTTTTATATCATTATATAAGATAATATTATTTATTATTACTATTTGTTATTTATTATATTATTTATTATATAACATATATTTAGTATTAGAAAGCTAATATCTTGAAAAACGGAAAAATAAAAAAGTAACTTAATTTAAGATTTCTTAAAATTCTTTATTTTCTGAAAATTTTTATATGTGACTTTTTCTGACTGAATTATGTTGAATCGAGGATTATATTAAAACACAATCAATAATTGCAAATATAAAATTTGGCCTTTTATTTTCATATATATAAATAAATTATACTATAGTTACTACCCATACTGGCCTCAAGGACTTATTCTAACACATAGTTAACAAATAAGTATGCATAATTAAATTTCAAAAGAGAACAAAACATTGATGAAAATAAAGAAAAGTTGATATATTACAGATTTAAGAAATAGATGCACTAATAATTATAGGCTTTTTTTATAATTGATTATTATTATTTAATTGTGAATCTTTTAAAGCGTGTAATCAGCGAAGTTTTGATTTCTGTAGTCAAAATTTATAATTGAAATATCGATTACTCTTCACGCCGGCGCAACTAGGTTTCATTCTACAATTTGCATGTACAGAAGAATAAATTCACGTGAAAAGTGAGCATGCGCAAATGCTGCAGTAGATCCTTTTAGGTTACACGATTACTTTATAAACTAACAATAATGTAAATAAAGCATATTTGAACAAATGTATATTTAAAATATTGTATTGAAAAATGTAAATTCTAGTGTCATTAATTACAAAATCACACAAGTCTTCCATTAATCGTAAACTAGAGAAGATTCATAAAAATATTTGAACACTTTAAATATAAATGGATTTTCTTAAGTTAAGTTAACTTTAAATTGTTTGTCTTAAATATTAAAAAGCATTAAAAAAAAAAATAGTAACTTTCTTTTGCTATTTCATTTCGCGTCAATAACTTATAAAATAAGTACCCCTTTTCATCGCTTTGAGTGTTAACATTTAATAAAAAAGAAAAAATCTAACATATTTGATTAAACATTAAATTTTGTATTTATTGAGATTAGTAAAAACTATTGTATTTAATTCACTATAAAAGTAATAGTAAAAGAATAAGCAATTATAACTTTTCTTGGTTCTATTAACCTCATTATTTTCCTTTTTTTCTTTAATAAATTATGTAACATTTTACTTGATTAATAGCAATAAAAAAAAATATCATTACCGAAATTTTGTTCAAATAAATGATGGTATAATTTTATTATCTATTTCACGATAACATATTTATTTCAATAATTTCGTTGTACAAATTTTATATAGAAATACTTTGCTATAGCTGTACGTCAAATAGTATTATTATAAAAGGTAAAATATATGAAAAAATCTTTATATAACAAAATGAAACCACATGAGAAATTACTATAAAGATAAAATATTGTTTCATATCACAATACACTGACTTATAATATTATAATTATTATCAACTATTCATTCTTTTTATCTAATATAAAATCTTATACTTTATATAATAAGGAATGATATAAATATAAAAATATAAGCAGGGAATACATAAAACTACATTAATTGGTAAATAAAAAAATTTTCTTATTAATACAGTAAAAAACTAGTTGGATAATTATCAAAAGAAGTTATTTGTTAAAGTATAACAATATCAGTTCAATTTTCGTTAAATTTTCTGTTTTCACTGTGCTACCTCACATTACCAAAAACCCTACTTTAATAGATTTATATTTTTATAGGTCGTAATGTTTACACTATAAACATGAAAAGAGCGAAGTCTATCAGTAATTGTGCATATAAGTTAACCATCAATTTATACATAACTGAAATTGATATGTGATTTCTACAAAATATAGTTACTGAAAACGTGTCTTACCAGTTTAAGGTAAAAATAAAAATATAATGGGTAATTTTACATATAATAATGATTTGACACAATCGTAAGTGCTGTTTTATCGTTTTCAAGCTGTTTGTAATTTAAAAATCTTATTAGACAAAATGAGTTTTAATGAAATAACTCAGATACCCTCAAATTTTAAGATTTACTTTAAGAAGCAATGATTATTTAAATACAACATTAACAGGCAATTCACATAAGAAAACTATTATCATAACTAAAAAGAGCCAAGCTATTATAACCATTAAGATCAAGAAAATAGTGATAATAGTTCAGTTCTATAAATGATCTTGAACAAATCCTGATCGGCAACAACGTTTTATTTATATTTAGAGATTTACATAATAACTTCCATACAGATTGAAATATTCCTGGAAGATTCCTGGAATATGTGGAAGTAAGAACTGAAATCTTTCAGAAATTTTCCATTAGAATATTCCATGAATATTCATATGTCCTCGAAATTCCTAACATTGGAATATTCCACGAAAACACCGAAATTTTCCAAAAAGAATTCATGAAATATTTCAAGAAATTTTAATAAAATGATTGCGGAATATATTCCAGAAATCTTTCACTGAAATATTCCAGTAATAATTCTATAACCTTACATTGAAATATTTCTTGAGTTATTACTGGAATTTTCCAGTGTTGATTCATGAAATATTTCGAATAGAAGAAATATCTTCTAATAGAAGAAATATTCCAGTAATAATTCTTCAAACTTACATTGAAATATTTCATGTAGGAAACATATCTTTTACTGATTTTTCATTAGAATCTTCCAGTGTTCTTTCATTGGAAACGTCCTGGAATATTCCATTGCAATATACCAGGAATATTCATATGTCCTTGAAATCCTTGACATTGAAATATTACGTGAATGATTACTGGAATTTTCGAAAAAGATTTTATGAAATATTTCAGGAAATTTTAATAAAATAATTGCTAAATATATTCCAGAAATCTTCCACCGAAATATTTCACTAGCAACTCTTCAATATTACAACCACAGAAGTTCAATTCATTTTGAAATTTCTGTATATTAGTAAGTTTGTCTTCAACATCCAATACGGTGAAAAGTATGAAAATGTATTAAAACATAGCATAACAGCTTACTGGAATTTCCCGGAAGCTTCCATGAAAGTTTCGTATGCATCGGGGCAGCTTCCACGGACACTTTCGGGAAATGGATAATGTCTGGGTCAAAACGGTGACAAAAAGCTTCTTCGGAAAAATACAGGAACTTTTCAGGAAGATTCCTTGAAAGATTATATAAACCAATTAGGAACTTTTCAAAAAGATTGGAAAGAAGCTTCCAAAGAAGTTACTGAAAGTTCCATGTAGGCTGTGGCAATCTTTTAATAAGCTTCCATGAAAGAATACAAGAAGTTTACCACAAATTTCTTCCTGTAAAATTAACTGGAAGTTTCCAAAAAGCTTCCATGAAAGCTACCGGTAAGTGCATAATGTCTGAGTCAAATTCATGATAAAAAGCTTCCTTAGAAGATTACAGTAACTGTTCAGAAACTTTTCAGGAAGCTTTCATGGAAGATCAGAGGAAATTAAAAAAAATATTTATTAGAAACTTTTAGAAAGCTTGTACGAATCTTAGAGGAAGACTCCAGAAAACTTCCGAATAGCCTTTAGAGAAATATTAATCTTTCATATATATTTTTTATACAATGTTTTTTAACAACTTTTTACGTTTGTTATTGATTGTATATATTTTCGCACATACATAAACTATTCTTATTTGTACTTAAATATTACCACAGAAAAAATTGTATAAAATTTTTTACCCTGACGAGGAATCGAACCCGCGTCGCTCGAATAATATGCCAACACCCTAACCGTTAGTGAGTTTTCTATAAATAAAATCAAAATATATTAATATAAATTATTATTATTATTTACATAGGAGAAAAATACTTACTGATGTAAGTATTTTTGTGGAATAAATTTCTTATTAAGCTCATTATAATCTTTTACAGAAAGAAAATATTACGTGATGAAATCTACTTTACCGACATTTAAATTCTAATTTTTCCTGGGAATTAAAAAAAAATATTTAGAAATAAGCAACTGTTTAGCTACTCTACTACGGTTAAAAAATATTTCTATATCTTAATAGCTTGGCTCTAGGTTATAGACTCTCCACACCTATTAACGTTCTTCATGCTGAATGTAAAATCCCTTATCTAAATAACCGCCTTCAGAAACTTTCCGACTTTTTTGTTCTAAAGTTTGCCACACAAACTCTCTGCCCACTACTTCAAAAAATAATCTTAATTCACTCAAATCTTTCCTTTTCAAATCACTCCCTATCAATCAAGTTCTTCTTTCTCTTACACTCACTTCATCAAGTTCAATCTCTAACCAAGAACCTTATCAGACTGCATGATATCCCACTATCATTTAGCTACAGTTTCCACTCACTAATTTATCATCCTTGCTATCTTCACCGATGCTTCCTAAATAAAAAACTCTGGCTCTGTAGGCTTTGCCTGTTACATCCCCTTTACTAATGAAACGTTCAAATATAAGCTATCTTCCAGTGCATTCATATTCACCGCAGAAGCACTTGCTATTTTTATGGCCATCAATCACTAACTTTCACATCACACTCATAATGCCATGGATGCTGTTATTTTCTCTGACTCCCTGATTGTTCTCTCTGTCATTAAAAACTACAATCCTATAAAAAGCAAACACACCACTCATATTATTCTGGACATCAAATGCCTCTTGCACACCTGTCACATTCAAAACAAAAATATTTCCTCAATTTGAATTCCTTCACATGTTAACATCCCATATAATGAAACTGTTGACAGATTAGCTAAAGATCCCATCACAGAAGGCAATCTATTAATAGGCAGAATATTATCACAACTTTTCACTTGACTGATTTTCATGAAACCTTAAAAAGAAATATTAAAAACCTCAATACAGCTAAACTTATCGACGAAGGAAAATTTAAGGGCATCCACTACTTCACAAATATCTTTCAAGAAAATCAAGAAAAACCCTGGGTTTTCAACCATTACACTTTCAATAGATTTCACTATTCAACTATAAATAGAATTAAATCCAACCACTACTCTCTTGCAGCTAGTTTACACAGGAAAAACATTGAAAATTCTCCAGCACGTCCCTGTGGTCAAATAGAACAAGGCATTTCACACATCCATTGGTATTGTCCAATATATAGCACTCAACGGTACTCCCTCTTTGGTAAACTCACTCATTATTTAAAAAAAAAAAGATAAAACTCATCAATCTTTTAATATAAATTCTCTCCTGAAATTTTCTAATAAACCTCCTGCCAGATTCATAATTGAATTTTTTCACAAATGTAACTTATTTATTACACTACGGAATAAAGTTATCGCAACAAAATTTTTCATCGAAAAATTGCCATTTTTCAAATGCTTGTAATTCGGTCAATTTTCATCGTATTGAGATAATTTTTTTTGTTTTGTAGGTAATTATGTGTGCTTTCAGAAAAAAAATGATTTCCAATAGCTGTAAGATAATGCCACATTTATATGTCTTAATCAGGCCTACCAACTTTTATTTCTTAAAAAACGCAATAGTTTGCACGTTTACCTCGATTACCAAAAATTTTTTTTCAAAAAACCACAAATACCATCTTAAAGTACACTTTCCAACGATTATTTTAAAAAAAGTCGACCCTCTACGATTTCTTTTGACCAAGTTATGCCATTTTAAAGATATTCCTATGTTTTAGCCAGATACCGCCAACATCAACATCACCCGATACGTAGCCCTGAAAAATTATTAGATTGCATTTAACAAATTCGTGCCCCGAGAGCTATTCTAAACTCTCATAAACCAAGAAACCACATTGCTATTCGTTATTTTTTCTTTTTTTTTTTTAAGTAATCCATGAAAAGTGTAGCTTTATTTAAAATTATACCACTACGTTTTCGTTACATTTAATATTGCACCTCCGCAGTTTTCGTAAAATTATCAACCCTACCGACAAATCAATTAAAAAAAAATAAAGTAAAAGTTTAAGGCGGCATACTGGCGAAGAGTTAAGGCGAAAGATCATTCAATATTAATTTTATTATACAGCGTACATAGCAATTAAAAATTACAGTTACATATTCTTAATCGAAATGCCTCGGCTTACTGAAATCCAATCTTCTCAAATTGTTGCCCTGCTAGAAGCGGGACTGAGTCAAATCGATATATCCAGAAGAATGGGGATGCATCGCTCAACGGTGTCACGTGTTTTTATTTGGTATGAAGAAACAGGTTCTTATTGCCGGAGGCCTGGTCAAGATCGACATAGGATTACTACGAATCTAGAGGATCGCAACATTGTTAATGAAACCCTGCGCAATCCAAGGCAGGCTGCGCGACAAATTGGAAATAATGCTTTACCAGGCAGACCAATTATCGCTCAGACGATAAGGAGATGCGTTCACGAAATGGGTTTGAGATCACGAATTCGTGCTAGAGTGCCTAAATTACGCCCGTAATTATCGATATTGGACACCTAGAGAGTGGAGACATGTGTTTTTTACAGATGAACCTCGATTTTGTTTTTACGGAAACGATGCTAGGATTCGAATTTAGCATCGTAGGCGACAACGTTTTGCACCTAATCACGTTGATTCAACTCGTACTTACTTGGAAGAAAACAACGTAGAGATATTGCCTCATCCTGCTAATAGCCCAGACCTCAATCCTATAGAGAATGTGTGGGACATGATGGGTAGACGATTACGTAAGTTAGAGAGACATCCTGTTAACCTCCAAGAGCTTGAGAGAATTCTGAATGAAATTTGGCACGAGATACCTCAAGATTCAATTAGAGCATGCATTAATATGCAAGAACGTTTAGGAAAGGTAATTCGTCAGTGAGGTGGCAATACACGATAGTAAAAAAAACATAGAAATATCTTTAAAATGGCATCACTCGGTCAAAAAAAATCGTAGAGGGACGACTTTTTTTTAAAAAATTCGTTGAAAAGTGTATTTTAAGATGGTATTTGTGGTTTTTTGAAAACAAATTTTTGGTAATCCAGGTAAACCTTGCAAACTATTGCGTTTTTTAAGAAACAAAAGTTGATAGGCCTGATTAAGACAGAGCAATGTGACATTATCTCGCAGCTATTGGACATCATTTTTTCCTCAAAGTTCACATAATTCCCTACAAAAAAAAAAAAAAAAAAATTATCTCAATACGATAAAAATTGACCGAGTTTTGTTGCGGAGGTATAAATAGCCTCATTTACTCTTCTCCATCTCAGTCATAATTATCATTACAAAAACTTTCTTTTCATTCTAATCAAAACCTAATCTTCATGAATGTGCTCCAATCTACCTTACCTACAACCAACAACACTTTCTAATTATCGTTTTTCTCTCATTCAAGTCCCCCATTTGCACCATTTAAGTCGAATAAGAAAAAAAATTAAAAAAAAAATAAAAATAAAAAAAAGAAAAAAATTGAAATAAAAAATCATAATAATTCAGTTCATATCAGTTACCGTACGGACAAGTTGTAATGTGGCATATCGGCGTTTCAGGTGAGAACCACAGCCATCAAAAGTACTAATACTACTACTATATCTTAATAATTCCTTTCACTACATTTTTAGAGAAACGAATTATGAACAAAAAAATTATTATTAACAAAAATAAAATATAATAATTGAGAAAATTCAATAAGCATTTCTTTAATATTAAGAAAGTCTAAAAAGCACCGTTTTTCTTAATATTTTATTTAAATCTAAAAATAAAATAATCAATCATTGCAAAATATAAATATCGGTAAGGTAGATCTCTTCCCTACATATACGTGAAATCTTGCTATGGTATTATTTATTTTGTTGGTTAAAAATTACAGTACCTTCTTGCTTTAAAATTTTTAGAATCTTTCGTTGGGAATCGAATAATGAAGTTCTATAGAAAAAAACATTCGCAGTGCTGTTATCGATAAGTTTTTACGTATGCGCGCATTAACCACGAAGAAAGAGATACCTTCTGAGTGAGAGTCTGAGTGAGAAACTCCTAATGCCATCTTTTCCAGAAATGGTTGCGCATTCGGGTGACCAATTGCCATCTACAAGACGGAGAACAGTTCTCATTAGTTTCGAGAAATCGCTCGACAGGTGAAGTGAGAGGCGCTCCTATCAGAAAATGACCTGGGGTCAAAGCAAGAATGTCCTGCTACTCAGAGATAGAGGGCATGAATTCAAACATGATTCGATCATAGCAGTAACAGTATAAAACTCTTAAAATGTGAGTTGAGATTCACCTATGATCCGTTTGAAATGACTCTTAAAGTTTGGCGCTCTAGGCGGAATGAATACCTACTCTACACCATCATGAGCAACAACAGACGCCACTTCCTGACTGATGGCAGATGTACTTTCAAACAACCTACAAAGTTCAGCCTCAGCGCCCTGAAAATACTTGCCATTATCGCTGTAAAATGTTTTACACAGTCCTCACCGGGCAACAAATCGGCGAAATGCATCTAGGAAACCGGCAGAGGTGAGGTCTGACACAACCTCCAAATGGATGGCACGAACCACCATACAAACAAAAATCGCCACATATCCCTTAAACGATTTCTGACATCTGCCTGCGGACGCTCGCATGAAAAATGGCCCTGCAAAACCAATGCCCGTAACGGTAAACGGTCGCGCAGGCCTAACTCTAGCAGGTAATAATCTCATCAGGTGTTCCAGTGTGGACGCCTTAAACCGTGTGCGGCGCTTGTAGATGCGGATGACGCCTCGAATAGCTTTGCGCCCTTGAAGATAAGAAAGCATTCTGCAGCCTACCATCTACTTTCACTAGATCTTCAGAATCTAAGAATGGTGCTAAACGTCTAATTGAGCTAGGCTCAGAAACTCGGTTGAGCGTAACGTCTTAATCTGTGCACTGAACATCTCTCGCTGAACTTAACAAAAGAGTGAAGCACGATCTTTGGTCAACTCTGAGGCAGATTACCACGTGAGGCGTTTTTCAGAAGAAGAGAACGTGTTGAAGCGCCAACGATGCCAGTCATCGTTCTGCTCGTGTACTAGAAATTGCCGGAATATCTTTACAACATCACACGAAAAGACAACTGATAAAAACGACCAACGCGTAATCAGAATAAGACTGTCCTGAAGTTTAGGAGAAAAGATTACTCAGTACTGGAATCTAACAATGCTCTAACAGTCATTGACTGCCCAGCTGATGATTGCAACGTGACGCAGGCCGTCGACAATAGCCTACGATGACTCCTAACGTGTAGTTCGTTGTTTTCAGAACTTCGGATGACTGCGGAACCGCATGCACAGCTATGATATGTCCTAATGATGAAGATTGATTTCCACGCTTGTCCAAATGCAGCTTGGTGTGATGCTTCTTGCCACAGACAAAATATTGACTCTTGGAAGTGCAGTTATCCACCGAATGACGAGCGTTCAGGTAATTGAAACATAGTTTCTCCGAAGCTACATGGACTCTCCTTTGATTCTGTGAGCAATCAGAAAATTTATCACAATAATCCACAAAGTGCTTTGCTGCACAGAACAAACACTTCAGACGCGGGGCCTGGGGTAACCTGCCAGTAGTCACATTGATAGACGCTCCTTTGGATTTTTTAGAAAAGTGATTCTTCCTAAAATACCTAGAGTAAGTGGCACTTCCGCGACTGGCGTCCTCCTGGCCTGCTGCTGCTTTGTAAGATAATCCTATACCTGCTTCCACAAGGTCCAACGTTCAGATCCAATCCTCAATGAAAGATTTGATCTTAGCGTACTTTGGGAAACCTGAGTCAGGTTTCCTCTCTACTTCTCTGGCTCAGTCGTGTCGAGTGTCTGGAGGCAGTTTACTTGCCACAAACTACACCAAAATGTCGTCCCATTTGTCATCAGGTCGTTCCAAGCATTTGAAGCTGTTTACGCTCTCATTGACTGTGTTCAGCGGATGATTAAGGTGTTATCCCGACTCCTTTGCGGCAGACGAGAGTCTGGTAAGAAAGTGCATCTGTAGCGAAAAGCGGAGATACTTGTTATCGCATCGACTACAGTGCGTGTCCCAGGCCGTCTGGAAATTCGCACTAGTCAAGCTGATTCCACTCAGCTTTTCGGCTGCTTCTCCTGCTAAATATTAAGATAATCGTTGGAATTTAAGAATATTAGCCATAAATTGATCAGAAATCACTACCAAGGTAAACTTCTCCTTGAATGTTTCCCATTGTCGCTGATTTCCATCAAAGAGGGGCAGTCTCAATTTTGCCAGTGATGCTTGCGTTGAACCGATAGTTTGAGCAGAGTTGACGTGGGTGACGACGGCAGGTACGTTTCTTTAGTGGGTGCTCGAAAGGTGCCAATCCATTCCTTCATACATGCTTTGCAGACCGGATACTGCTATGCCGATAACTGCAATGCCACTGCTTGCTGTAGGAGCGAAGCTCTGGGTGAAGAGAAGGTTCCGATAACTACCTACGCGCTCCGAGCTCGACGACACAGGTGGGTGGGGGGGGGGGGGTAAGAGCAGCCAGCGCGCACTTCCCTCCCTCCAAAGTCTGCGCTGCTACCTGCTACGTACTCCTCTTCACTCCCTGACGTCACAGTTACTCGCCGAATCTTTGCGCCAAATGGAAATTTCCCACGTTTGATATTCCTCTTCAGAACTGCAAGCACAGAAATGATGAGATCGTGAATCTATGTTTCACTATCTCGAAGGATAACATCTATGGACGCACTTTCAGGAGGCAACATACGACGTTTGCCGGTCGGAGGAAGTAGGATACAAATGGGGCAAATCAATCGTAACTCTGGTGATTAAAACCCTAATAGTATAATGTTTATTGTTTATCAAAACAGATCACTAAATATAATGAAGTGAATACTGAGTACGTGTATGTGCGTATACATATGGAAAGTGCGTTGCGGGGCGCTGGAGAGCGTGGTATGTTAATTGACGAAAATCTCCAACGACTCGCGTAATATTGCTAGCGTAATGCGCAAATAGACGAAAAGTAGAACCGCGACAAGCGCGAATCCCTACGCGTGTAAGATAAGAAGTGTCGCATTTTTAGGGAGAGGTAACCGCGGAACACCAAAATAAACACATGTTATAACTAGTGCGGCCTCAACACAAATAATGTGAGAGTACTTTGCCGCTGGTCAGTACATGTAGTTTCTGTAGAGACAGAAGTTTTTCTTTACATTTTAGTATAACTTTATTGTGTTTTTTAAATTTTGATACAGTAACATTTTTGGTTAGAAGTTCGGTCGCGAGTTCGTTTAAGTGTTTAAAGTTTCTATTTTCATATTTTTGATAAAATTTTTTTATTTCTTCTTTGACTGTAGATATATTTAAGTCTTCGTTAATTAACTCATTTGAAATAAACCATGGAACGTTTACCATATTTCTAAGTGTTTTCATTTGATATCTTTCAATGATGTTTATATTTGAATTCAATGCAAATCTCCATAGTTGAATGGTCTAGGTTCAAATAGGTTTTAATATGCTTTTCTAGAGAAGTATTTTATTATTCAGTGTTAGTTTAGATTGGTTACCTAGCAACATGTAAGACGACAATCAAGATGCATGCCAAGATATTTTACGCTATCGTTTAGAGATATGGTTTTACCATTCAAATAAACAGAAGGACATGTATCTTAGCGTAAGGTGAAAGTTATGCGTGTAGATTTATCTTCATTTATTTTTATTCTCCAGAGTCAACCAATCTTCGATTTTTTTGAGATGATTTTGTAGTTGTATATATAGCGTGCGAAGTCACCTTACTCAACCGGTCAGAATTTTTGTACAACTACTGTCCGAAAATTGCGCGAGTTTGATGCTGCTGTTGCATGACGGCAACCGCGGGATATAGGTTATGTATATCTCTTATGTTGTCCTAAAATTATTTATAAACATTACTGATTTATTACAGTAATGATGTTGAATAAAAGTTATCAATTAATCATGTATAGCTTTTATTCAGTCATTAGAATTCATAATTCCATCATGTTGAGTAGCGGGCCTCCATATTTTAAGAGAATTATAATACACATATCTAGGACAATAGGCGTATAGCATTTTTGAGCAACAGCGATACGAAAACTCTTAAACCTCTTTTTAGTGTAGGGCATGAGTGTGCTGATAGTACGGCTGAATCGTCGGCAAACGAGAAAAGATTTGTAACTGTATCGTTTATTTTCAGTTGAAATGTTCTGTTCTTTAAATATGATTTCAGTAACTTGTAGAGAAATTTGGGTAGGTATTTTTCAGTTTATTTAATAGACCTTTGTGCCATACTTTTTCAAAAGCTTGGGCGACATCAAGAAAGGCAGCAGTGCAGTATCTTTTACTTTTAAAGTCATTCCTTATTGCAGACCTTATTCGGTTTATCTGTTTTATAGTTCCATGTTGATTTCGAAAACCAAATAGATGACTTGGAATAAGATTTTTACCACGGATAATCCGATTTAATCTGTTTAAGATAAGTTTTTCGCAAATTTTAGACATGTTTGGTAGGAGGCTAAGTGGCCTGTAGGATGACACTGATTTTGGATTTTATCCTGGATTAGGAATAACTATAATTTGAGCAACCTTCCATTGATCCGGGAAGTAGTTTAAGGGAGTCTTACAACTATAAATTTGGAAAAAAATCTTAATTTTTTTTATTTGATTTTTCGATTCTATATATTATTCTAAACTTGTAAAAAAAATTTGAATGACATATTTGAGAAATTACCGAAGATATAAGCAAAAATGTCAATAAACTTCTGTAAGAAAGTGCCACCAGTTTCAACCAATTAGGGTCTTATCACGCAAACGTAAACCACATCAAGAACCAATTTCTTACAATTAATTTTACGGTTAAAAGAAAGAAACTTATTATTTTAAAATGTTAATTTAAAATTTATAAAAATAATTATTTAATAATTTTTAACAAAAAAATAATACGAAAAAGCGTTTTGATTAGATAACAAACTGAGAAAATACGTTAAATGATTTAATGTTAATGTATTTTTCACATATCGTCGCTCTGGATTAAAAAGGAGCCAACTCGACGTCCGGTTCAAAAAGGAGCCAACTCGGCGTCCGCTTCAAAAAGGAGCCAACTCGGCGTCCAGTTCAAAAAGGAGCCAAGTCGGCGTCCGGTTCAAAAAGGAGCCAACTCAAACGCGATTTTTTCTCGAAATTTAGGTTGGCAACACCATTAAATGAGAATATATATCATTTGTAGTATATTTATAGACTGTACATATTATAAAATATGTTATTATGTATAGTGGAGCGCGTAGCGCGCTGATTAACCCTAGTCGATGATCGCGTATTTCGATTATATAATATACATATATTTAGTGTGTATATATGTATATTTTAACGTAAAAAAAAAATTTTTTTTAATTATATTCATACCACGCCCAACATGGCGGCGAGAAGTAAAGAACCACCCGACGCTCCGCTAAACACATACTACAAATGACATTCAACCCAAAAAGTATGAGCAGTAGTGTGTGTTTTATGTGGTGATTTTCAACATAGAAACGAAGTAGTCACAAAACATAACGCTGGAGTTCCCATAAAATCCATAAGCAGTTCTTTTATCATCTGCCAGGAGCACCCGAACTTCGCTCTAAGCTCAATCGTGCCATATGGAGAACGCTGAACCAACAGGTGGCAAGTTTCATTGCGCAATACCGAATATATAGTTGCGAATATATAGTCATTGCGCAATACCGAATGTATAGGCAAGTTTCATTGCGCAATACCGAATAGAGTGAAGACCGAACTCTTGAAGCAAGATATCTTGTTAGAACTAGATCCAAAAATAGAATTAAGCAAAGGAAAAACAGTGAATGAAACCATTCATAAAGACCTCACTGAAATTAAAACATTGAAAATCGAAAACAAATTACTAAAAGCATTATACAACGAAGTGCAAGAAAAAAATCAATTATTAAACAAATTGTTGACCAAAGAAAAAGAAAGCAAACAAAATAAAAGTGAAAACATTGTGATAAAAACATATGCTAATGCATTAAACCAAAATTACACTAAACCAAAAGCCAAATAAGTGCCTAAACTAATTATTAAAAAAACAAACAGCAATGACAATACAGACATTGAAAATACAGTGTGCAATTACTTAACTAGTGATAAATTCATCCAAACTAAGACCATTATCACCAAAAACAAAGATACTGTGATAATAAATTGCATGAACGAAGAAAGTGTAAATCAAATTGAAAAAAAACTGAAAAAACAAACTTAATGAAAACATAAAAATTGAAAAAGAACAAATAAAGAATCCAACAATGAGAGTCATAGGAATAG
>JAWWEQ010049014.1:0-14469 GCA_035583055.1 Torymus tubicola
CTTCTCGAGTGTATGAAACGATATATGCTGGCTTGGCATCCAAGGCCAGTCAACTAAGCACAGTCATGAGCACTCGAACAGCACCGGAGATGTATGGAGCAAAACCAAAAGGGACGGACCAGCACAACTTTAGTAGTCAGTATTATAGTAACCTACCGAGTACACAATCCACTACGTACTCACGTCCGAACGAAAGTTAGTTTCCTCCACCTCCAGTGTCCACTTCAAGTAGTACGCTTGACTACTTATACCACCTCTATCAGAGCCCACATATCGCTCAGCCTACCGAAACTTACCACAGACCCATTCTTCAACCGCACGCTATCGAAACTTCTCGTATTACGAATATCGAAACTTCGCGAAATAATAATACGAAAGTACATTTCGGAAGCCATCCCTTATCGAATATCGAAACCTTAGTTGATCAAAACAGATCTTCTCGTATCGAAACTAGTCGGCATCAAGAGGTAAATATTTCTAGGTGGGAATCGAACCAAAAAGGAGAATTAACTCGTCCGATTCCCGGTTCAATCCCTATGTCAACCAAAGAAATTTACACTCGGTCAGTCGACAAAAACTTAGCATCGGAAGGAATAAATTCTTCACAGCCGCCATTAAATCGACAACACCAACCAACGATGACAGATGCCAGAGACTTTATTCAGCAACCTTTAGTTGGTGAAAGCAGTAGATCATCGTTTGTAAGACAAGCTCCCCCAGGAGCTAATCATAATGTGGACTTCTGCCCTCCGAACGTGGGGTACCTATGGCCTTATCCGCCCATGTACCCCCCACACGGATATTATCCACCAATGGCATATGGGCCAGCTTATGGACAGCCCCCATACCCCACAGATTTTCGTAATAATTCTCAAATTGACCCTAGGTCAATGTCTTTCGCTCAGCCTTCGTTGGTAGATTTGTCAAAACGTTCTTCAAACTTGGATACGACATTCCAGAGAGAAACGAGAACATGTACTCTCTTACAAAAGTGGCAAGTTAGTTTCTCAGGGGCATACAGAGAGAATGTCGAAGAATTCATAGAAAGGATGAAAGAATGTCAGCACTCACTGAGCATGACTGAAGAAGAAATCCTCAAGCTAGTCCCATTGATTTTGTGAGGTGACGCTCGTTTCTGGGCACGGCCACTAAGTAAAAGTTGGAATTCAATGAGTGATTTCTTTGCAGCGCTTCATTTGCAATATGGAGTACCTGACTTTCAGGCCAGACTGGAAGATGAGATTAGAGCCAGGACTCCGGGCCCAGACGAACCTATCTCGTCGTTTATTTCAAACATAAGATTATTATTGGACAAAGTTGAACTAAGAATGTCTCTCGAAGCGCAACTCGAGAAAGCATATCGAAACTTGCACCCGTCTCTTTATTGTGCGATTCGTAGAGATCAATTCAGATCGTTGGAAGAACTGCAAATCATAGGACAGAGAGAAGAGGTCAGGAGAGAAAGGGATAAGACCTATCGGCCCCCACCGCCTCCTCAAGCATCTCTCTTCCCTAACTTCGCTTGCAACGTGAAAAAGCGGGTGAAGACAGCAGTTATTAACACTACGGATGAAGAAGACAGGCCAGTGTTGAAAGAGACATCGAAGGAACTCACCCTATCGAAACGTCGCAGTGAAGCCCCTTCGACCGGCACACCCACAGTGAGCGAAAAAGAAAAACAAATATCGAAACTAAAAACCAATAAAGGAGAAAGCCAAAAGGCGCAACCACCCTCGTCACCAACTACGCCACACGCAACTGAAACTAGAGTCGCACCGGACATTTGTTGGGTATGCAAAAAGCGGGGGCATTTGGCGAGGGAATGTAGGTACCGACAAGGCATCCCCTGCTTTCGTTGTGGTCATCCTGGAGTTCTAGTTAAAACATGTCCGAAGTGTAGCGTAGAAACACCAAAGCCAGAGCAAGTAATTAAGAAATAGGAATCGACGCCAGCTAACAGTAGTGCGTTAGCTTCCGTAGGCTCACCACTCCAGTCGGAGACAGTGTTAATCAAAACTAGTTTTGTCTCACCTCCACCGGAAGCAGCTGCAGCAGTAGGCCACTTGGACAACCGCCTCTATGTAAACATTGAAATCCAAGGGTGTATTTTTCTCGCATTGCTTGACAGTGGCGCGATAGCTTCGTTCTTAGGTCCAAGGCCAGCAGAATTGCTTAAGCCACGCATAAGCCCTTGCTCGACGTACATGATAATGGCAAATAGGCAAACCGATAAAATAATGGGAGAAGTAGAGCTGACGTTCACCATAGATGGTGAAGAAATTGCCATACGGATAAGGGTCTCTAAGGCTCTTAATTACGATGTCATCTTAGGAATGGACATAATGGAGCGTCTAAAGATGCGAATTAATTTCGCTGAGCGAACTTGGTACACTCCGAAAGGAATTGTTCACCCCTGGTACCCCAAAGACAAGGATCCATCTTCGATCCTGGCAGTCGCAGCTATTGATGGTGTAGCAGAGTTATTGCAAGGAGAAAGGATACTTCTACGAGTCGAAGTAGACCCCTTTCTTGACACAACCGGTGGACCAATCGGACTTGCGCGGATTACTCCTCACAGAATCGATGTACAAGGACATGCGCCTATACAACAGAAAAGCAGAGAGAAGAAAGAGAAGAATCAAGCAAAGAAGTCATGGCTTTTGCGATTCAAGGGAAGGGCTTGTTCCAAATTACACGTCTTCCTTATGGCTTAACCAATTCCCCTGCGAATTTTCAAAGGGCAATGGATAATATTTTTGGGCCAGCATGGCATCCGCAAGTCTTCGTCTACATGGACGACATTATTATCGCCACAGACACGTTTGAAAAACACTTAGATTTGTTAGTGAAAGTCTTATCGAAACTAAAAGATGTAGGGTTACAAGTCAATGGTGACAAATGTAACTTTTGTTGCTCCGAAATTCGATATCTAGGCTTCGTTGTAAATAAAGACGGGTTGAAAACAGTCACAGACAAAATCGCACCTATTCTGAATTGTCCTGTCCCTAAGACTCTACGGCAATTACGTAGTTTTTTTAGGAATGGTGACTTGGTACGTTAGATTTACTCAAAACCTTGCCGAAATTAAAGCGCCACTCATCGAACTTCTTAAAAAGAATGTACGTTGGTTTTAGGAGGGAGAGCAGCAGAAGGCTTTCGAGACATTACGCCTTCTGCTTACGTAAGTACCCGTGCTGGCGCAGCCCGATTTAAGTCTACCTTTTATCCTACAGACGGATGCGAGCGATAGACAATTGCGCGCAGTGCTCAGTCAGGAGTTTGCTGATGGCAAGCATGCTATCGCGTATGCTAGCCGCTCCTTAACGAAGGCGGAGAGAAACTATACAGTCACCGAAAAAGAATGTCTAGCAGTACTGTGGGCGGTAGAGAAATTTAGAGGTTATTTGTTAGGAGAAGAATTTTCAGTGATTACGGATCACAGTAGACGTCTGTGGCTCCATAATCTGGAAGATCGAACGGGTCATTTGGCAAGGTGGGCTACGGCTCTCCAGGCATATAACATGAAGCTTGTACACAGGAAAGCGGCATTACATAAGGTCCCTGATGCACTGTATCGAGCATTCGATGAAGAATTAGACGAAGCTGCAGTAATAGGCTTAGCTAGCACTGATGAATGGAATACTCGTCAGTTTCAACTTGTAGAACAGGATCCTCGTAAATTTCCGGATTGGAAAGTGGAAAATAACCTGTTATATCGACATTGCCCTGATCAGTTTTTCGACGAAACTATCTGAGACCTGGATAGTTCTTGAGGCAGATCGAGAAAGAGTGTTGTTCGAAAGCCATAACCCTCCTCATGCAGGTCACCTTGGCGTTGAGAAAACTAGATATCATGTCGCCCAAATTTACTATTGGCCATCGTTGTATACGGATGTAATTAGGTACGTGAAGCAATGCATGGACTGCCAGATGCACAAAGTATCACAACAGGCACCAGCAGGCTTAATGGGGAAGCGAGAGATCGGAGGTCCCTGGTTGATTGTCGCAGCGAATTTTATGGGTCCATTTCCGCCTAGTAGGTCGTTGTATCGTTATGTATTAGTCTTTCAAGACTTGTTTACAAAATTCGTTGAAGTTAGGCCTCTTCGTCGAGCAACTGCTCAATTAATTTCGAAAGCTTTTGATGAATTAGTTGTATTTCATTGGGGATGTCCAAAGTACTTAGTCACGGATAATGGTACAGAGTTTTCCAATAACTTGATGTCGTCGCGGCTAAAAGAATTGGAGGTTATCAAAACCACCATCGCTCCGTATCACGCCCAAGCTAACCCAACCCCACGGACCAGAGGATAAATCGAACGCTAAAGACTATGATGTCGACGTTCGTGAAGGAAGATCATCGTGACTGGGACATCCATCTGCATAAATTCGCGTATGCGCTGAACACGTTGGTACATTTTTCGACACGGTTAACTCCAGCCTTTTTGAACTTTGGTAGAAACATCCGCTCAACAACTTTTGGAAATAGGTGTTTCGAAAGTGTGGACGGCCCGAATGACGCGTCTTCCAGCCATATACGAATTGGTGCAGAAACAGTTGCTGCTCGCTAACGAAAAGCAAGCGAAATATTATAATAAAAATCGTCATAGTCGGTTGTTTGGAGTTGCTGACTTAGTTGTGCGTAGGAGGCAAATCCTCTCATAAGGAGCCCAGAACTTTGCTGCCAAGCTGGCTCCCAAGTTCATGGGACCGTGTTTAGTGAAATAAGTTCTGTCACCGGTGGTCGTATATGAGGAGATCGCTACCAACTCCGACAGCGATCGCCTGGTGGAGGTTGTGGCTAAAGAGATGCTGCTTGGGGTCGACGGTGATAAAGAGACCCCACTGACCGACCAGCCTCCGGGACCAAACCCCCCTCGCCACAACGCGTCTTCCGGGGACAGCTCGGATTACATCAGCCTCTTGTACCGGTCAAGTTACGTGGCTTCACGGCCACGGGTGGGCAGCCGTACCAGGCACCCACATCTTCTCAGGCTGATGCATCCGCAGCTCCCCTGGAGCCTGTCCCGTGAGAGGGATTATTATACGAGCCATTTGAAGAGAGGGGGCAAGCAACCGGGGGAACAGCGGGAAGTGGGACTCAAATCTCGCTCGAAACCCCGGCGGAACCCTCCGCCATCAGGGTCAGCATCAAGTACAGGAAGAAGGCAACGAAGAAGGTGGCTGGCAGAGGACGCGGGATGCGACCACCGCTGCGAGAGGCGGATATCGTCTTTCGACATGACAGATCGGTGCAGACAGCCCCAGATGGGGGAAGCCTTAGCGACCTGCCAAAGGCGGCCGGACCCCCGGTGTTACCAAGCCCGTGGGGTTGCAGTTGGAGGCCCCCGGTGCCTACGGTACGGGATACACCCTTGAATCGGATGAGGTGGCGAGAGGAGGCGTTGGCGGAGGAGACGGAGAGGCAGTTGCAGGAGGCGCATAGGCGTATCAACCTGGAAAAACGGTTTACCACGACAATGACGATCTAGCGGCAAGAGGCCGAATGGTATCTGCGCATGGGCGTGCTGGGCCCAGTCCCAGCCGCCTGTCCGATAGAATTGAGAGAGGAGGACCGGCCACCATCTCTGGACCCCTCTGTGTCCATCTCAGTAGCCTCAACATCCGTCAGCGCGAGGCATGATAGGTGTTGGAACTGTCAGGGGGTTGGACACCGGTACACTCAGTGTCCTCGCCCGAGGCGGGGCGGTTTCTGTTTCGGGTGTGGGAGATCGGGCGCGAGCACAAATAATTGCGTGAGCGAATATTGCAGGTTGAGGAGAGAGCGTGCGTCGAGTGCCACCTCTCCGCCGACTCCCTCATCGGGGCAGAATGCGCCCTCGTCTTCGGGTGAGCACTGAGGGATGAATGGTAGTGATACCGCAACCTCTCCACCACGCCTCTTCTGATTTTATCGAAACTTTATTGGCGCTTTTATCGAAACTTCTATCGAAACTTTATTGGAGATTTTATCGAAACTTTTGTAGAAACTTGTTGATTTTGTTGTATACTTGGACTTTGTTGGAAATCGTAATAAAGATCTTTCTTTCCTAAAGCCCCAGATTCTTTTTTTTGATGGACCAATGAGTTTGTCGTCTAGTGTCCAAAGATTCTGGTATGTTTTTTTTCTCTTTTTTCCCTAAGCTATCCCCACCACCAACCACGTGGGGGTTTGTCAATAACTACTACTGTGTTTATAAATTTAAAATTAATATTTCAAAATATTAATTTTTTTTCTTTAAGCATAAAATCAATTGTAAATTGGTTGTGGATGTCGTTTACGTATTGTGTGATGAGACCGAATTAGGTAGAAACTGCTGGCACGTTCCTATAGAAGTTTATTGATATTTTTGTTTGTACCTTAAAAAATTCTTTTTAAATGTCACAAATTTTTTTCAAAAGTTTAGAATAATATATAGAATAGAAAAATTAATTAAAAAATATTGCTTTTTCCAATTTCTATGTAAATGTAAGACCGTCACTTTTTTTACTGGTATTTTTTGGTAGAAGTGTTATATTTGCCAATACAACGTAGGAAACCGCCTTAAAAATAAAATTGAAAAATTCTCCGCTATAGTATAACAGGATTAACTTAATGTATTAAATGTATTAAAAGTTGTTGATAATGATAGAATAAAACTTTTTCTTATTAATCATTTCTTTGTACAATCAGTATTTGACGTTATAGGCCCGTAAAAACGAGGTTTGACGAGATACATACATTAGTTCTTGTTGCATAGTGGAAATCCGTATATTTATTATTCTTCATTGTCGAAATTTAATTAATAGGAATGTATAATTATTTTATATGTTTAGATATAAATGAGTGTTTGATACCTGGAAGCTGTTCCCAATTTTGTTCGAATATCAATGGTAGTTTTCAATGCAGTTGTGCCGCTGGTTACTTAATAGATCCTAGAAATATAACTCGGTGTAAGGCAGCTGAAGGACATGCAAGTCTTTTATTTGCTAGACGTTATGACATTAGAAAAGTTGCTCTCGATCGCCGAGAAATGACTTCTTTAGTGAATGGAACAAAAATGGCTACAGCATTAGATTATGTATTTCGTACTGGCATGATATTTTGGAGTGATGTCAGCGAAAAAAAAATTTATAAGTAAGTGAAAATTATTAATTCGAAATAAAATGTTTACTATTACTAATTTGAAAAATATTGAGTATTAATTTGCAGAAACTTCTGTTAATCTTTTAATGCTGGATACCTTGTACTTACTTAAATATAATGCAAAAATAAATGTTTACATTTATTTAAAAAATATTTTAATTCTATTTATAAATTGTTAAAATCTTTTTGAAACTCTCAGTAAATGTTCTGCTACTCATTTCAGATACCCTGAATTTTTTTGATTTTTTTTTATGCATAGTTTTGGAGATATAAGAGGTCAAAAATAAATTTTAATGATTTTTGCATTTTTGACCTATTTTCATTAATTCATAATTCCTCAGGTAAGCATTTTTCGCGATAGACACAAGAATAATTTTTTTTGTAGAATTTTTGTAGCTTTTTAATAAAAATACTTTTAACATCGTACGTTTATGCTTTCACTTACATATATGAAACATATAAATTAAAAAAATTTAAAGTCTGATTCGGACTTTTTTTACCGAAAAATTCATGCAGATACCTTTCTATTGTCAAAAAGTGTCCTGTATAAATCTTGTAATGATTAACGATCGTTTTAAGATCTAAAAGACTTCATTCATGTCATCATTTTTTTTTAAAAAGTCGTAAACAGGTCTGAAAAAATATAGTTAAATTCTACAAAATCTTACAAGAAAAATAGTGTGTGTAAGATATTTCGAAATTTTGCTTTGTTTTTGAGCTACAAATTAATCAAAATTCTGAATTTAAAGATGAAATTCGTCTTAAATTTTATCAATATTGATTTTTTAGCTCAAAAACGCGATTCGCAATATGGTGTCTTGCTCGAAAAGAATTTGTTACGATTGGAGTATGAAATGCGTTGCCACTTTTGTTCGTTAAACTACGTGCATATATTACGACCAAACTGATGAGATTAATACAACAAAAGCCTGGTAATAGCGCATAGCGAGACACATGCCTAATTCGCATAAACTTCTATACCATTTTGGTAATAGTTGTATGCGAATTGAGAGAGTCGAAGAGAAGATCGCGTGCTCGGCTCACGAACGTATACGTTTATTGGCTATAACGATGACATCACAAGCGCCGTTGACGAATGAACGCACGCGTTCCGAGGTAAAAGCGCGATCTCCACTCCCAACCTCTCGATTCGCAAGGAGTTAATGCTAAAATCGTATTAAGCCCTTGGGCTTTTCGGATGGACTACAAAGTTGCAATAATTACTACAGGTGTGGCGTAACTAGTAAGTAGTAGATGTTAAATACGCATGACTGAAATCCATGCGTTTGTCGCAATAAATTTCTTTCCTCGTAGGCGACAATATCCTTGAACTCCCAAACTATTACCGGAATGGATGCTACACAGATTTTGCGGTCCATCTGTTCACCAGGATGATTACCGAATCTATAGAAGGGACTGCAACCCCCACCAGTACGATTACATCTCCCTCCTCTTCGATCCGATAAAAGCCTTGGAGGATTTCCTAAAGGAGGGTCCTAGGCCAAGGGATAACGCTTCGGACGACTCAACGAAAAATGCATTACAGGATCTGGTGGGGCCGAAGATTTCATAGAGTGAATCATTAAATCTCTTAATTTTGCAAAAGACTTATAAATAATAAAAAGATATAAATAAAAAATAAAAAAAAAAGTAAATTAGAAATAAGGGAGAAAATAAAGTAAACGGATTGTTGTTTGGAACTTTATTCCTCCTTCCTTTCAGGACCTTCATTCGTACGTGAATCTTCGGATTTCCTTCATAACCTTACCTGGAATACCGCAGCCTCCAAGGATCCTAGGACACCTGAAGTGACCACCATATTGCCGAGGACGGCAACTATGTCAAGAGGGGGGTGTCGTTACGTTATGACTTTTATTTTTTTTAAATGCATTTACATTGTAACACTCCTTATAAAGTTATAGCGTAAATAACTTACATAGGAATTATAAAAGCGAAAATTCAACGTTCATGGCTACAGCGAAAGTGGTGTCGCCAAAGCGAAGTTAGGGTAATATGACGCCCGATCTGGTCAGAGTTAAGAGAAGGAGGAAATGTTGAGTTCCGGGGAGGTAAGCGAGTGTACCTACGGTTCAATCTCGACGCCCAGAGCAGAGAGTGATAAGTTTCCACAGCGTGTGCATCATATAGTTAACACCTACAGACATATATAAATATTTCAACGGTCACGTGCCCCTCAAGTTTTATTTTATTCTTTTTCAGTTCAGTTATATAAAATTACATCAATTCACAGCTTTTTTATACATAACCATTTGAATTTATTTATCTATCGAAAAAAATGGAGAGCAAATTTTCAAGCAAACACTATCCGCTCTTATCTGCTGATCATGCCAGTTGAGTCTGCTGCCTTGAGAGAGATTGAATCTGCTAGATATACAACACCAATAAAATAAGAATAATATCGTTAATTATATCCTTCTTTAATTCTCAATTATACACATGCGAGGAACACATGATTGTAGCATATGGATCAGAGAGTATATATATATACTGGGGGGTTACCTTCTTACTCGCTCCGCTCGTCAATCCTCAAATTTGTGTTTATTTATTGTATTCTATCCTTCCCACATTACCCATGAGGTAAATAGATGGATGCGTTTTTTTAGTGGTATATAGGCCTAATCCAGATTTAAAAATATATGCAATTATGATTTTGCTACTGTATAAGATCTCTTATAATACCATGTAAACAATTTTTCTTTTATTTTATATTTATATTGTGTATATTATTATGTCACTTTATAAAAATATATTCACGATTAACATTTTGATTTGAAATTCATACTGAAATAAATTTTATATACAATTCTCATTTAGCTATTAATTAAGATTGCTTAGAACATCATTTGAACAATTCCTCCTTTATTTTATACTGTTATTGCGTATATTAAATTTTGAATTTTTTTTTTAATATATAAGATTACATTCAAGTTAAAAAGTCTTATTTTAAAATCTTTTGTTTGATTTTATTTTTATTGTAGTATGTATCAAATCGAAACTTAAATTTAATTTTCAATTTAGCTATTGATTTAACATCTTATAAGCTCTTATAACATCATTTGAACAATTTTTCCTTTATTTTATGCTAATATAACGCATATTGTGAAATTTAGTTTTTCTTTAATATATACGATGTAACGGATAAGTAGCTCTCGGCTAGCGTGCAATTATCCGCACAAATAATTGATTATAAAGGACTCGAGAACGTACGGGGATTTCGAATAAGAAAGCGCAACAAAGAGAATATATATATGTATTTTTATTGTAGATCACATGCAACCTAGTGCACTTTCCGACTAATGCGCGAGCGCGGGGAATCCGCGGGAGCTATTCTGAGCGGCGCAGGAGTGAGAGAGAGAGAGAGAGAGAATCGAGGAAGCACTTACAACTGCTGTACGCTCCCAGCTCGAGGTCCTGCGAGAATCGCTCGTCGGTCGCTGGGGTAGGCGCTGGTCGCTTGTCCCGGGCGTGGCGGGATCGAACAATGCCCGTACACACACATAGTGTCACACAGCACTCCAATACTACGGCACTCTAGCGATAATCGCAACTATGCACGCGCGGATACAATTTCTCAAAGGGACGGATGCGCGTTGGGCTACCTAATCACGGTCAAGGCCAGACCGAAACTAACTCAACACACGCGGGCTCTCGCGACTGTCTCCCTTCTCTCTCTGTTTGTCTCACTCTCCCTCCGTCTTCCTCTCGCTCTCCGCACCTGTAACAGCTTGTAAACATTAGTACAAGTAATACATATTAAATACGAATACAGGCGACGGGAGAGAGAGTTTGACGGAGAATTATTCGTCCGTCATACGCCCCTCCCCCAGACGCTGCCTGCCGGTGAGCGTGCCAGCTCGACTCAGCTCTCTCTCTCTCTCTCTCTCTCTCTCTCTCTCTCTCTCTCTCTCTCTCTCTCTCTCTCTCTCTCTCTCTCTCTCTCTTTAGTCGACATGCAAGGACCCGATTTCGTTACTAAAAGGGGAGAAAAGCAGTATTCGAGGATAAGGCAGCTTAAGAAACGCGTCGAACTCATCCATGGCCGCTACCATCCGGGCGCGGGCTCGGATCCACTCCGCCCGGGCCGCTCTGAGTTCGTCCTGGATTGGGACCCACGCCTCCTCGGCGGTTGGTGGCCGCTCGAGTGACGGCACTGGGACAGGTTCGTCCGGTCAGGACGAGGGGCCGGCGAACGTCTCGATCGGACGCCGCAGCGCCGGGGGCTGCGGGCTCTTGAGGAGGCGCTAGTGCTCCGAGGGGTCACAAAGCGGCTCCCTCCTCTTCTCCTTCCTCCGTGTTGATGGTGTCACTGGGGATGCCTCCCAAGCTTACCTGGCGCAACAGCTCCTGCGTGAGCTGTTGGATGGCTTCTGGCCGTATTCCGCTCATCTCGGCGACGTCTGAAATCAGAGGAGGTAATGCGTCAGTCACGTAGGGCAGGATAACGTCTAAAGGTTAGTGGTTAGTCATGCGAGTTCGCGCTCTCGTGCGTCGGGGAGATATGCACTGAGGCGAGTGGACGACCGCGATTTTCTTTGCGCCGATTGGTCGCCCACGGCGCCTCCGTCGGGGCGTAGGAGCATCGCTGGTACTCGGTTACGTCGGTCGCTCGTCAGCTACGTTCGAGTCCAGCGTTCGCTTGCGCGTAGGCCTGCCAACTACCTGCGTAGTTCACTTCACTACCCAACGCGTCTTTCGCGGTCTCCCACGCTTACGCGGCCGATTTCCTGCTTCTGGCGTTTCGCTACTCGTGCTGCGATCCACGAGGTTGGTTTGCGATGTCTCGCTAGTCTGTGGCTCGTCAGCGGCTGCGCGTTCGCCTTCAGGTCCACCGGTCCCTCATAGAAAGGCTGAAAGTCCTCAACGTGCACCTTTCCAAACGGTTGACCGTTTAAATCCTCTAGTCGTACAGCTTCAATCCAATTTGCGCCGAAATTGAGTACGGGACAGAAAATTTAGGGGCTAGTTTTGCGGAGATGCCCTGCACAGCAGAGGAAAGTACGCGATTTCGCTTTAAGACTTTGTCGCCAACCTTGAACTTAACTTCGCGACGAGACGCATTGTAATAGCGTGCTTGTCGCTGATGTGCAGCCGAAGAGTTATCTGCGGCTATCTGTTGCACCTCGGGCAACTTTTCCAAGCGACTTCGTAGCTGTAGCTTCAGCAAGGTCTTCAGCTGCGCGTTTTTCACTGCGTTTCAACGAAACAGGTGGAGCCGGCTGCCTGCCTTGGTTCAGAAAGGCTGGGCTCGAACCCGTAGATTCCTGCACGGCCGTATTGTAGGCGTACATTAATTCTGGGACATGCGAGTTCCAATCTCGATGATTATCCTCGAGGAAGGAATTAATCACCGTTTTGATTGTGCGGTTTACTCACTCTACCGGATCGTGGTATGCAATACGCTTCGTTCTTCTAAGAACTTATCTAACGCTTTGTTCTTAAATTCAGTCCCGGTATCCGGGTGAAATACTTCGGGCGGGCAAAAGCGTAGAAAAACTCGCTCGTTCAGCTCCTTACAAATTATTTGCGCATTCGCTTTTCGAATGGGCACACACTCTATCCAGCGAGTAAACAAATCCATGAAGATGAGTAAATACTCGTGGCCTCGTGGTGATCTAGGCAAAGGGACCATAATGTCCTCTGCCACTATCTGCCAAGGTCGTCTGGCGCGGCGACTGTCCATCAGCCCGGCAGGTGCAGTTTGCAACACTTTGCACTGTTGGCAAGTCAGGCAGTTGCGCCCGAAGTTTGCGACCTCTTTGAGCATGGGCGGCCAATGATAATATAGCGATAAATGCGCAAACGTCTTCGCACGGTCTAAGTGTCCAGCTGTTGGCTCCAAGTGGCTTTCTAATAAAGCTCTCTCGCGCTTTTCTGCTGGCAGAACTAACTTCCAGGCGTCGTCGTCCTCCATTAAATCCTCAAACTTAGGATTTGGACGATAACTATAGAGACGCCCGTGCACAATTTTCCACTGAGGGTAATCCGTGGGGTTTTCGCCAACCATAGCGAATATTCGCTTGTACCAAGTGTCGCTTGTGTCCTCTGTAGCGTCAATCGCGGTTAGTTCGGGCACGTCTTCGTCCTCGAACATGCGGGAGAGCGCGTCAGGAACATGGTTCAGCGAACCCTTTCGATGTTCAACATCGTAATCATAGGCTGGCATTTCAAGCGCCCACCGCGCTAAGGGCCTAGAAGGATTATGCAAGTTACACAGCCATTTCAAACTGCTGTGATCGGTTATCACTTTAAAGTGATAGCCTTCGACGTAGGCACGGAACTTGCGAATCGCCCACAAGACTGCGAGGCATTCGCGTTCTGTCACGGAGTAATTCCGTTCCGCTGCTGTCATGGTACGGCTTGCGAAGCATAATACTCGCTCTTCGCCGTCGATTGTTTGCGTGAGTACCGCTCCAAGGCCAGTATCACTCGCATCGGTTTGAACCACGAACTGGTGTTGTAATTTGCGCTAAAGCCGACTGCTCCGCTTCACCCCACTCGTAAGCAGCATCGAAGTAAGCGGCTCTGCAATAGTTGCGAAGTTGGGCAAGAACTTGCGATACCATAACGCCATGCCCAGAAATCTTCTCAATTGTTTGAGATTCTTCGGCGCCGGGTATTCCAAAATAGGCACGATCTTGTCGGGGTGAGGCTTAAAGCCGTCACGGTTGACCAATACTCCGAGAAACTTGATCTCGCTGCGAAAAAATTCGCTCTTCTCACGATTAATTGTGAGGCTTGGGTATTTAATTCGCTGTAGCACGTGCTCCAGCCACTTGAGATGTTCCTCAAACGTTTCCGTGTCAATAATAATATCACCAAGGTACGAAAACGCGTAAGGCTCCATCGCCGGACCAATAATACGGTCAGAGAGCTCTTGGAAAGTGGCTGGCTCACCTACGACACCGTATGGCTTTCGAGTAAACTCGAAGAGACCCATTCCTGGAACGGTGAAAGCGGTGAGAGCTTGTGTTTCTTTCCGCAACGGAGCGGAAGAGATGTAGCATCTTGAAGCTTGCGTAAAATCTAATAATATAATAATAATAATAAATTTATTTTGGAAGTCCAAAAACAAAAAATGTACAGTACATCATGAATGAAAAAACAATATTTGATTATACAAGATCAGCATAATATAAGCGCGCAGCGCAGAAAAGATTACAAAAGATAAAGTAAAAATAAATAGATACATTGAAAATATTTGGTATAATATAAAATTGCTCTCAGTTAAGAAATTAAAAATATCACAGTAAGAGTTAAATAAATAAAGAATATCACAGATCGATCACATTAGTAAATAATACATATACTTCGTCATTAATATA